>APFE031244176.1:1360-43665 GCA_000404065.3 Pinus taeda
AAAAATATTTATGCATATATGTGCGTCCCTCTGATTTTTCTTCGTTGGTTTTTACAGGTGCTGCTGACCCTGTTTTTACTTTCACCTTATGCTTTTACATGACAATCTCTTGGGTTCATTTTAATGCCTACTCCGAGCCCACACACTCTTCTCCTCATGTGCAATACCATAAAAATTCACATTACATTCCCCTCTCCTTTTTTTTTTTTTTTTTTTTTACAATGCTCGGGTCGCTCTATTTTGTTAACAAGTGCTGCAGGGCCAAAAATTTTCTTTTTTATGTGCAATTGCATAATGCACATATTACAATCCCCGTGCGTTAACAAAAATTGGTCAACGTTTTTTTTTTTTAAACTTATATTAAAAAACTTACCCATACTCCCGCCGTAATAAATATTAAAACCTTACCAAACCTATGACATTCATTTAACATAAGGCATGGTCGATTATGTATGGTCCATGCTGCATTAATTTTGACAGGCCTCCGTATGACTTCGGACAGACTTTAAACTGCGCAGACCTTACCTGACAATCGAACGGCGGACAATATTCACTGTTGATCGGACGCATATCGCGCAGGGTAAGAAGACCGGAAGTTACCTTCCGACGGATGTGACTTGCTGATGTCAGGCCAGCATCACTGTTGGACAGTTGTCAGCTCCAGATTGCATCGGAGCTCGTTGCACGGAAACTACTTTGCGCTGAAGGGTGGTGCGATATGAGACCGGGCAGTTTAGATTTCCTGCGGTGGTTTTCAGTTCCCGTTAACTGCTGATCCGCGCGGGCAGTGAATTGCCGTCCATCGTTGCCCACGTCCGTCGCTGTACCCTGCAACCTGTAGTTGGAATTAACATTCCAACACTCCCCTTTAATTTCAACTGCTGGGCATTCGGTCTTACCTAAACACTTCCTCAACTCCTTAGCATGCTGCTGTTGCAAAAGAGTCTTCCTCTTAACAGAGGGATTCACTACTGTCTATGCTGAAAAGCATCTTCCTCTAAACTAGAGGGATTCACCTGTCTATGCTAAAAAGCATCTTCCTCTTCATAGAGGGATTCTCCAACACTTCTTCACATGCAGTTCCACAAACAACAAAATAGTCTTCCTCTTAATAGAGGGATTAACCTGAAACTGTGCTTAAGAGCACCTTCTTCATGATAGAGGGATCCACCATAACAATGTGCTGAAAAACACCTTCCTCTTGACAGAGGGATACACCTGTGACTATGCTGAAAAGCATCATCCTTTTGATAGAGGGATTAACCATGTGTATGCTAAAAAGCATCTTCCTCTTGTCAGAGAGATTTACCATGACACTGTGCTGAAAAGCACCTTCCTCTTTAACAGAGGGATACACTAAGAACTTCACTTCCTCTCACGAAGGGATTAACGCCAAACACTGCTTTAGATGCAGTGTCAAAACAAAACATTCATTGCACTGTTGTGCATACTCATTACCTTGTTCTTTTATGCTGCTGCTGCTGCATATTCTCTGCTGCACTGTTGTGCCATCTTCTTTGCTGCGTCTACCCCACACTGCTGTGTCTTCACTTGCTGATGTGTTGCTGCACTTCACTTACATTTCTTTGCAAACTTTGCATTGCTGTGCATTCTTCAAAGACAGAATGCTCAATCTTTTCTGGAACAATTACTCTGTCCCACCTTACAAATTTACACTGCTGTAAAGGAAAAAATTTCTTTTACATTTGCTGCTGTCCATTACCTTTCATTTCTTCAACAACAAAAAAAACTTCATGCTGCTGCCTTTTCTTATTTGCATTGTTGTGTAAAAACACATTTCTGCACTCTCTCTTAGTTTTGGTTTCATTTTCTTCGCACTACTGTGCTTCTCCTTCTTGCCATCACACTGCTGCATTTTCTTATGCACTGCTGTCCATGCCCATAACCATAGACTCTGTCATCCTGGGTTTCTATTTGCTTCTGCATTTCCTCTGCAATTTGCACTGTGGCTGTCTTTTGTTTCATCATACTGCTGTATGCCCATACACTAACTCTTTACTCTCCATTACTTGCACATAGAGAGAAATCATCCTCACGCTGTTTTGCGCTTTCATTCTTCACACAACAAAAATTAACACGGGCTGCTGCCTTTTTCTTTACACCTTGCTTCACACAATCTTAGTCTTCATTCATTTTTTTTAAACAATGCACTGCTGTGCAGTACCTTTCATTTTTCTGCTGTCACACATTTTCATTCACCCATGTGCATTAATAATCTGCTGTCCCTGTTTCTCTTTATGCATTTCTTTGCATGCTGAATTGCATATGAAGAAGAACATTACATTTCTTTTACTGCTGTGTATTGTACTCACTCTGCTGTGAGTATGTTCTCACACATGACATAAAAGGAAACTACCTTCCATTGCTATGCATTTAAATGCATATGCTCCATAACAAAATTCAAAATCTGCTGTTTTATGTTCTATCTTCCCACTGCTGTGAGGGTCTCCATGCTTTGCATACTTTTCTTATTGTACTGCTACACTTCACATTTGAGCGCTGCCCCTTTTTCTTCTCTGCTTTTATGGCACATTTAACTTCATATTTTTCCCTTATAAAGGTCTTCATAAAAGAGTGACTGTTAAGACAGTTCAGCAACAAAAAATTACAAGCTCCCCTTTAATGTGTGCTTGTCTTCTTTTGGCAGACTCTTCTCAAAACAAATTTAGATCGACTAGGGAGCTCAAGGGACTTTCAGTCTGTATTTCTTTCCTTCTCCATACTTGTGTAACTTTCTTCTTTTGCATGGCTCTAGCTTGTGTAGAAGCCCATGTCAAGTTACAATCTCGTGCCATATGCCCAATGTCATGACACTTAAAACATTCAACATTTTTCATGAATAAAAATTCATGATTTCTTCTTGTAAAATTATTTCTTGGAGATTGTCGGGGACCACAACATCTATCTCCATGAAATGCTCTACAGTCTTTTGCCATATGACCAAAGTTTGACCAAGAATAACAATAACCAAAAAATGAACTTTGGTACCTGAGAGATGGAGGTTTGCATGATGTACTTCTGAAGCCTTGCTGCCTTGAGATCCTTTGATGATCACCGTTGCCTCTTGCCTTTTTGCCATCAGCTACATTTATTCTTGGAGCTGGATTTCTTCTATGGCAGCTTTCATTTTTCTCCTTGCCTTTGCTGGAACTAGGAGCATCTCCATTTCTTTCTAGCTTCTTCACATCTCCTTTGCTTAAAGCATTTTCCTCCTTGTTTGAGGATTCACCTACATACCCAAGTCCTGATTTATCAGATGGAGATCTGTGATAGCTAAGCATGTCATCCAAAGCTTGAGAGCTCTTCATGATCTTGTTCATCCCTTCAACCTTTTTCCTGAGGAGGACAATCTCCTCTTCTAATCTTTCACACTCAGTATTCTTCTTTGCAAGTTGTTCCTCAGTTTCTTCCTTGCTTCGGGTAGCTTCAGCTGCTGCTATTTTAGAAGAGATGATATCTGACTTCATTTTGGAGATTTCTGCATTCTTAGCTTGACTGCTCTCCATTTTCTTCTCAGCTTCTTGTGCCTGCTTCTTGTAGCTCAGACTTAAGGGAGGATACCTCTACCTTGTACTGTCCAATCTCTTCTACAAGTTTGTTCACTCTCTTGTGCCTTTGTTCAAGTTGACTTGACAAGGCATCTTCCTGCTTCTTTACTTTATTCAACTGATTTGTCATGGATATGACTTCTTCTTGATGCTTCCTTCTGCTTTCATCAAGTTCCTTCTTAAGCTTGGCAAGCTCTTCATCCCTTTCTTGCACTTGAAGCTTGATGAGATCAACCTTCCCATTTTCAGATTCTATGATGGGTTCAGAATTTTCTTCTTGACTGATGGTCATGGTCAGTGCTCCCTTTGCATGAAGCTCATGCAGTCTGTCCCATATATCCTTTGCTGATGAATATTTTCCTAGACTCTTCTTTACAGAATCAGGCAGACCATCCAAGATTATCTTTGCTGCTCTTGCATTGTATTCCTTGGATTCTCCATCCATTTTGCTATCATCAATCACTGACTCCCAAATTTTCATTCCTTCAGACTGTAGGAAAGTCCTCATTATTATTTCCCACATATCAAAGTCCCCATCGAACCTTGGAGCCTCAAATAAAATGCTTTCAAATAGTTTGTCTTCTATTTTAATAGAGGAGGGAGACACAACCTTAGGGGATTTGGACACTTTCTTCTTTGACCTTGCCATTCTTAACTATTTTTAAAATCCCTGACTGTGTTTTTAAAAACCACTGACTGTTTTTTTTAACAGCAACTCAAAAGCTTGAGAAATACCTGAATCCCTTTGGCTGAAACTTCACACAGCTGTAGAAGCTTTACTGTTGCTGCAACAAGGGTCTTTCCTTCAGCTTCTTTGACACTTCAAAGAGCATGAACCTGCTTTGTCACCATCAAAGAGCCTGGACTAGCTCTGATACCACTGTTGGGTATTTTTGTTTGCAATGGGAAAATACCAAAACCAGACAAAATATAAAACACCACAGAGCCAATGCTCTGTTTCCTTTGCTCCAGGATCTTTTGCACAGAGGACCCTTTTTAAAAAATAGCTGAGAACAGAGTATTTCATCACCATAAAAGATCTCTATTCATTAAAATAAAATCACTGATATACATTCATCCTCTTTGCTGTGAGGGATTTACCAAAAACAACATTAAACCAAAACTCTGTTTTCACCTGAGAATTTACTGAGACATATTCATCCTCTTTCACTCAGAGGGATTCACCAAGACATTTTACAAAACTTACTCTGCCTCCTATGAAATTTTACACCACTGTGTAAATATTTCATTTACATTCACTGCTGTGTGAAAAATAAAAACTACAGGGATTTACACATTCACCTTTTCACTTCTGTGTGAAACAACTCATGGTTTTGAGCTTGCCCCTGGTTTCTCCTCTGCACTGCTGTGCATTCTTTTACTTTTTACATTACAAAGAAAAACATTTTACTCTGCTGCATAAAAAAATATTTTCATTTCAAACCCCAAAAATATTTATGCATATATGTGCGTCCCTCTGATTTTTCTTCGTTGGTTTTTACAGGTGCTGCGGACCTTGTTTTTATTCTCACCTTATGCTATTTTACATGACAATCCCTGGTTTCCTTTTAATGGCTACTGCGAGCCCACACACTCTTCTCCTCGTGTGCAATACCATAAAATTCACATTACATTCCCCTCTCCCTTTTTTTTTTACAATGCTGGGGTCGCTCGTTTTGTTAACCAGTGCTGCAGGGCCAAATTCACTTTTTTATGTGCAATTGCATAATGCACATATTACAATCCCCGTGCGTTAACAAAAATTGGTCAACGTTTTTTTTTAAAAACTTATATTAAAAAAATTACCCATACTCCCGCCATAATAAATATTAAAACCTTACCAAACCTATGATATTCATTTAACATAAGGCATGGTCGATTATGTATGGTCCATGCTGCATTAATTTTGACAGGCCTCCGTATGTCTTCGGACAGACTTTAAACTGCGCAGACCTTACCTGACAATCGAACGGCGGACAATATTCACTGTTGATCGGACGCATATCGGGCAGGGTAAGAAGACCGGAAGTTACCTTCCGACGGATGTGACTTGCTGATGTCAGGCCAGCATCACTGCTGGACAGTTGTCAGCACCAGATTGCATCGGAGCTCGTTGCACGGAAACTACTTTGCGCTGAAGGGTGGTGCGATATGAGACCGGGCAGTTTAGATTTCCTGCGGTGGTTTTCAGTTCCCGTTGACTGCTGATCCGCGCGGGCAGTGAATTGCCGTCCATCGTTGCCCACGTCCGTCGCTGCCCACGTCCGTCGCTGTTCCCTGCAACCTGCAGTTGGAATTAACATTCCAACAATTAATGAGAATTTATTTAAGGTTTTCCTATTGCAGGATTAAAACGGGTTTTATTATACTCGTGCTTGCACCAGTGCATTCACATTTGTATTGCAGGATTAAAATGGTTTTTATTATATTTAGGACGTGCCTATACCAGTGCATTCTCATTCACATAATTGTACCAGTGCATTGTCATGCCTGCACCATTGCGCTTATCTGTCTGTACAATGCATTGGGATCCCTGCACTAGTTACAGTAGGCTAATTGCACTATAAAGAATTCCTGAACTACATTCAAGTTCCTGCACTATGAGTCCAATGATTCTGCGTTGCTGCTCTTAATTGCTTCACCATAACATCATTTTATTCAGGTTTCTTTTATAACGAATTGTATTTTCGGTGATGAAGTGATTTGGGCAGTAATATGTGTGTGTATTGTTAATTTGAAAAAAATTGACAGCTATGTATGGAAACAATAGACGACATGGACAAGTGGGTTGTTGAGTTCCTCGAGGTTGATCGTTTAACTCTCCCTCACATTGCATCTGCTGCCAACTATCTGCATATCGAAAGTCTTTTGGATTTGACTTGTAAAACTATGGCTGACATATTAATTTTGTTGGAAACATGTGAGAATGTCCGTTGGGAGCTCAACATTGCAAATGATTTTACACCACAAGAGGAGCAGGAGATCAGCGCCGAATATCAATGGGCTTTCAAATATCAGAGGTTCAATTCCGCAGGCATTGTCGAGCCTGAGAGTTATATTTAAGGAACATCTTCATGAAAGACAACCTGGGGGTGAGCCAATTTATGCAGTCTTTGATAGCCAGCTGCCTGCAGCACTTAAAAAGTTACCTTTTGATCGGCATCTCTCATTACAGAATGACAAGAAGGTGGTGTCTGAAGCTGATGGTTACCAGCCTCATTTGATAACTCATGAACAAGGCTATCAAAGGCTTATTGATGGGGCCCTCATTTACTTCAAAGGACCAGCAGAGGCATCTCTTAGAACGGTTCACCTATTGAAAGAACTTTTTAGAAAATCAATTAACGAAACAAAGGACTTGAAGCGTTTCCTGGTCTTCAAGCTGAAATCTCTGCAGCTGCAACAGAAGCACTGGAGAGATTCCGTGATGACAGCAGAATAGAGCAATCATCGACTCCATTGGCCTGTCTTCAACAAAGAATTAGAATGGAAGGGCAGCCACATCCACGCTGAAGTCGACGCAATGCTCTGCACTGCCCTCATCTATGCCAGAGGGTTACTATACAAAGTAGCACCCATCCTGCCTGGGGTCCAGCCACAACATCATTCCAGGAAAAGAGGAACGACTTGCCGGAAACAATTCTTATTTTGACATTTAGTTACAAACTCCATTTGTTAGGATTCACAATCTTCTCCTCCTGTATTTTAGTTGGCTGTTGGAGAGTCCCAATTTGTAAATGGATCGGGTGTGAGCTCGCTGGGTTGGGCCCCCCTCGACAAGGCTCTCATTTTTTTTAGATTCAATAGCATTTAGATTATTAATTGCTGTGTAAATTTTACAGTTTTTTTCTGCTTTCAATTTCTAGTTCTAGAATTAATTAATTCGATTTGCTCTAAATTGTCTTTTTATAAACTATTTAATTTGTTGCATCCCTAATGACATTTGCACTTAATATTTTAAACAAACATGTGTCCTTTCAGATTGTCCGAAAACATCGTGTCTTTTCAATTGTTCCAATCCACAAGATCTGCTTTAATTCTGTAAATTAATCTAGATCTATTAATTTATATCTAAAGCTGTTATTTTTACATTTGCTAAGCATATATTTATAAATAAGGAAACTACGCCATTTTTAAATAGATAAATGTTTAATTACCATCGTGGTTTCTTTTAATTTCTAGACAGTTTGCAAGATTCATTTTCAGGGACAAGTGAGGCCAGATACACATTAGTTTAATTTCCCTTATAAATTTATTTACACAGTAAATTTCCTTGTTATGTAGCTAATGCTTTCAAGTTAACTTTACATAGAAGTAGTGGAAGAGTCAACTTTACACAGAAATAGCGCAGGTAGAATTAGTGCACCCAGAACCGTTTGAATTGCTTTTGAACTTATTCCAACATTTACAATCTTTTTGTTATTATGCTTGCACTGCTTTATTTCCAGTTATGATTTCCTTTCTGAATTTCCTTTGGCATTGATTGCTTTTAATTGTTTGGATTGGTGTTTTCTATAATTCTCTTTTAGTGCAGGATTTCATTTATTGATGAAATTAATTTATTTTGTAGGTTTCCAAACGCTTTGTCCAAAATTCCTCTCAAAGTTCAAGAACTTTCCCTATTGACAAATTAAATATTAGTACATTTATAGACCTTATAACCTTATACTGTACCAACAACTACTTTTGGTTTTGCAGAATCCAAATAGTTTTTCTGGCTTTGACCCTGTAAATTATCGTGGAGCGTTACATCTTTCTTCCAAATCCCTCATTACCTTTGGTTTTGTTTTGTACAGGCACGAAGGTAGCATCGGTGTGTGGTTTGGTTTATGTCATTACACAGTAGAGGAAGGTTCGCGTGTTAACAACGCATTGTACTCACACAGGTCGGTTCCATACATTTGTTGCAGTGAGATGCCTTCTCACAACCCTTGCATAGAGTCTCTTTATGATTTACGAAATTTAAGATTTATATGTAGAGACTTACCGTCAGAATTAATTATTATTATCTTAATATAAGTTATTATTATCTTTATGAGTGTAAATAAGAATTAAGGTGGTAAAAAATTGAAACATTAAGGCAAAATTCAATTCGAGAAGGAGCCTTGATATAAATTATTTCCATTATTATGATACTTTAACAATTTATATCACTTAATCACTAATTTTTTTTATCAAGTATGTTTTTTTTTTCAAGTGTGTACTTTGTTCTATATGACTTGATTGAATATATTTTTAACCATTTATTCTACTTTTCTTCTAAGAAATGAGTGGATTCCCCTAATATTATTTTTTATTACTTCATTTGATCCTTATAATATTGTGAATTTTTTTTATTTATAAAATTTAATCTTTTTAGTTTTGATTTGGTTTATTTTTCCTTGGAAGTATGAGGTTAAACATGGAAAAAGTGGTTTGTAAATGTCTTCAAAAATGGCATACATTACTCCTAGAAGATGTGTTCTAATAATTGGGAGTTATGTGTCTTTCAATTCTTTCATGTGAAAATCTATTTTTTGGGAAAGCTCTTACTAGCTTATGTTAGTTTCAACACATGTGCATGCAATAATCCATAAAGACACAACAATTCTATCAATATTTCATTTCATATAAGTTGTCAAAATATTCTCAATATCCGCCAGCTCTAATAAGTACCACCAACAAAATAGAAAATTTGGAAGAGGAACATAAACTATTATTCTAATAACTGACATAGTGTGTTTAGGGAACCAATGAGTTGCAAAATATCTTGCATTTCCCCAATGCCAATGAGTCTCAGGTCAAACACTTGCTAATAATCAACATCATCATATAACTTAATGATAAAAATGGCATTGGAGGAAAATATATCTTACATTTCTTTGTCCTTCTCCACTTAGAGTGAATCTATTAAGGAAAATGTGAAAATAGTTGGTTAGTGCCTACTACTTATTAACTCTACCATGGCGATATCCACCATAAAATCATATATGTCATTATTCACTATATAAAAACTAAGAATAGGGGAACTCTTTAAAGCATTTGGACACAAACATTTTTTTTGACGACATCTTTGAATGGCACAAGTTTGTAACTTGAAGGAATCCCTATCCCATAACACCTCTAAGAAATTGTGATGAAAAGGGCAACAAATTTACTATAATTACAATCATACATCTTGAGGAGAAGCATACTTGTAATGTCACTGATTCATTCACCTACATTGCTTTGCAAATGATGCACACAGAGACATGCCCACACATAGATGTACTACAGGAAAGAAATATCTAGTGAAGGTATTTCATGAACATGATTTGGTAATAATAAACACTTTAGAAAAGTAACCTCTTTCAAATCCTTTTACCATTGAAAAATATAGTCTTAATTAAATCTGGCCAAACATTCTCTTCCATACTTCTCTACAATTCTCTATGACTAGTGGGAATAATTAACATATGACAACGCTCCTCCTTGATTACTAATGGCGACACTTGTAACACTAGAGCAATACTTGTTTGACAATTTCCCTATGGGATTACAAATAGATCTTTTTTTAAATGCAGGAATGTAATAGGTAGCTTTTAAAGGTTTGATTAGATATAGAATGAATTATTTAACCATATTAAATATCCATGTTATGAGATATTTACCCTTAAATTTGCTAATATTTATCTTTTAACTGAAGTAGTTTCTTGATGCCTGGTTGAATATTTAATGCTATGAAACTTGGAGTGATGAATGATCATGATTCTAGAATGAATATTTTTTCTCTCCAACAATGATATAAAACTCCCATATTGATTGAGTTATAACACAAGTATTTCCCATATTTCCATTATTACCTTGGATCTCCATGTCCAAAATATTATGGACCGTGTGTCTTAAAAGTGATAAGAAGTGAACGAATGCAATACACTTTGAAGGGGAAACATATTGGGTTGTGTATGCTAGATATCGAACATAAGTTAACCCAAAATATATACTAGGAAATGTAATGTAGGATAAATCTCAATGTGAAGGTGAGGTATTTTCTCAAGTATTTTCTTTAGTTATGAATAATGTAAAATAAAATGAAATGGAAACTCACCATCTAGTTTCCTTTGACATTTTGGCCTAAATGAATACTATAAAACCTTCTTCCTCTTTTCTTTTTCTCTTGAATCTCAATCCTAAATGTTTTCCTCAAATATGGAACATGTACAACGCAAAACAATATAATACTCTTTGTTCATGGAGTCCCAATAATTAACACTGTATAATAGCCATGGATGATTATCATTTTTTCCCCTGTCAACTCTTACTTTGTCTTTGGACCTTTTAGAATACCTTTTATTGTCTAAAAATAAATATCCTCACATTTGTGAGTAATGGTGGATGACATTATGTCCAGATAGTATTATGGTGATCAATAGGTAAAAGTTTCTAAAGGTATAGTTTCCACATAAAAGCTTTAATTTGGGTGATTTTCTTACCAATGGAAATATTTCAATATGTAGAATACCACACGGGAAACATGTGCTAAGCTTATATTTTTTTAACCCCTTAAATGGTTTATACAACGCCTCATTTTTTTTAAGGCTTATAGAATTTGAATCTCCAAAGTAATATATGTCATTAAAATGATCTCTAGAATCCTATTCTCCCAAATCTTCCACTTAAAAGCCACCAAAATAGATGAAAAATCATATAGCCATGCATGTCCAATCACACCTCCCCATTTATGAAGGTTTTTGGTGCCCTAAAGTTTATAATGAAAAGTGATTATCAGTAAGTGAAACAATTGTCAATGCTTGTCTATGTTTAAAAATTCAAGAAAATTCTATTTCTTCAAATAATAGTACACCACAACAGTGCAGAAAATTTAAAAGTTCAAGATAATGATTTTAGAGCACTCATCCTTTATCTAGGGAAAAATTGATGCATTCTAAACTTATGTTCAATCATACCAATAAAAGAATTGCTTGTAGTAGAAATGGAGATATTTTCGTAGTAACCAAACACAATTTTCCTTTAATAGCTTGAACCTAGATAAATCTTTCAATGGATGCTCGTAAAGGAAAAAATTTACTTTTTTTTTTATGAAGTAAGAGTAGGACCTTCTATTAAATTAGCCAATAATACATAATTTACATGAAGCCACACCCACTATGTGAGAGTTTAATAGATATTAGGGCAGGCAGAAACCGAACCATGCACCCAAAACCATGAGAAGGCTAAATAAGAAAAATTGTGGAGATTCAACCAAACAAATAGGGCAAAAAGCAAGCAATAGACCATCTGGTAGTACTGAAATGCACCAAGCGAAACCTTGAACTCCTTGGAAGACAATTCCACTGAACCGAGGCCAACAAAAAGCCAAAAATGACTTGTTGAGGGTCCACTGGGAATCCCACAACAAACCACACTTAAAACTTTCATATAGACTTGACGGAAAATTTAGGCATAGCACTCTAAATTTTTTCAGGTTCGAAACACCAAACCAACTAACACGAACAAATGTTCATCGTTGATCTCCCGACTTAGATCTGATGGTCTTCCTAGATATCTGGTGCACGAGAAGCATGAGAGTTAACCACCTGATGAGGGCGGTTTTCTCTCATCTCTCACTGCAACGTGTTGCATGAAGAGTGGAATCGGGGGCCAGCCTCCAAAAACTAGAAACCACTCGGACCCCGCCTGATATACCACTTGTGCTTTTGAATTGATCGTCTTGCAGAAAAGCATGCACGCTCTTTCGCCAAGCGATAATTGTTAATCTAGTCTAGCGGGCAGTTCTTGAGCCTTCCTCCTAGATTCTCTATCAAACACCGTCTAAGAAAAATGAAAATGGACGACCAAACCTCTGATACTTCCCGAGTCAGTCCTTTCACCATCTAGCCGAAAGAAATCAGAGATTTGGAATGTAGCCAAAACCAAAAAGGGTAGAGTGTTCTCCATCCTCCCGCCTGTCTCCTGAATCCCTTCGATCCATCCTATTAATCCATAGTTCCATATCTTTGTTCCCAAGATAGAGACAACCCTCCCACAGTTTGCTTGTAGGTAACAAGTCCCAAGCATACTGAGAATCCCTGTCCTTATTGGTGACTCCTTCATTCACCAAATGATCCACTAACATCTTAGTTTTCTTTTTCACGCGGACAATCTAACAATATTTATGGTTTTTCAGGTGGGAGTAGATACAGTGAAAGACCTGCAAAAGCTTCCAATGCTTCAACACTTTATCTCGAAAAGTTCCATTGCATGTTTTCTTAGTTGATCCAATAATTAATTCTGGATCTCCTTCAATTATAACATTATGTGATTTTGAAACCATCAGGATTTCCAAGCATTGCTCTATTGCCATGAGCTTAGCCACGTTATTAGTGGCCTTCCCCAAGTTGCCATGGAAGATTTTCTTTATTTTCCACTGATCATCTCTTATGGCACCCCTAAAGCCAGGTAAACTTGGGTTGCCCTTATATTCTCCAACTATATTAATCTTTATGAAACCATAAGGAGGAGGCTTCCAAATGTTAACATCTGTATTTATTTGGTTCAATCCCTTTATTATTCCTTGAGGACTTATGGACTGTAGACCCAAATGAAGGATAATACTCTCCGCTTGGGGCAGAGGAGGATCCTTAGGAAGTGTCCTCAAAAAGCTTCTTACTGTGTCTTTGAGCTGCCTTAGAATTTGATCAATTATGTGTTGGGGCTTGCTTGTTTTGTTTTTGAAGATCTGAATGTTTTGCTCTTTCCAAACATTCCAGATGATGAAGCCTAGAACTAGAATCCAAGCTTTATTAATAATATCATTCCCTGAGAAGTTCCTCCTCTAATTCTTCAAAGTGTTGGATATGCTAAGACTATCCCTATTAGGTTGTCTAAAGATTGAGGCCACCCAATCCCACACCTTGGAGGTGAATGGACAGAGGTTGATAAGGCGTTCCATTGTCTCCTCATGTGAGCCACAGAGGTAACATTTGAAAGGACCAATGAAGCCTTTCTTTAAGAGATTCTCTCATGTTAAGATCATCCTTTGATACACTAACTAGATGAATAACTTTATTTTCATCCAGTGGGGGATTTGGCATAGTTTCTTCTAGACTTGATCAGGATTCAAATAGTTAAATCCTGTAACTTTGTATTTAGCCTCTTTGAGGTTAAAGTTACCTTCGGTGTTCTTTCCCCATCTTAATTGGTCAGGTGAGGAGGAAACCAAAATCATTCTATGCTCTTGATTCTGGGTGAGAGAGTCTTCTTGCACCTTCAGAGGAATCTCATCACTGTGTCCTAGATCCTTCCAATTCCTCCATTTTCTATTATTCCTTCCCTAGTCCCAGATGTCTTTTACCAAAATAAACCTTTGCTATCTGTGTCACTCTTGAGAGCTGCTAATTCATCCTTATATAGGTTGGGTTCTTGTTTCCAGTTGTCCTCCCAAAATCAAGCAAGTTCCCCTGCTCAGGTTTCCTAGAAACAGTGTTGCTGAACAAACTTTTATTTTCCTAGGCAAGGTTCAAAATATGGGAGCCCCTGATTTTCCCTGAAATTATAATGTGATCCTTCTCCTGCCAATACTCTACATATTTCTGTTTCCAAAGCTTAGCCTAGGGAGCAGTCGACTCCTTGATCCATCTCCACCAAAGATTAGCTCCTGAAACTTTGTTGAGGGTCTCAAGATCATGAAGCCCCAAGTTGTCATCGCTTTTGGGCTTGTAAATCTTATCCTAGGCTACTAAATCCCACTTCTTTGCCCCACAAAAAGTCCCTTTGTATGCTCCTTATCTGCTGCTTAATAACTTGAGGAGCAGGAAGAGCTAAAAACTTGAAAATGGGAATGGCCTGCAAGACTGCCTGTGCCAGCAAAGCGTGCCCTGCCAAATTTAGTCACCTACATGTCCATTTTCTGACCTTGCCCTAGAGTTTATTTAATATTGGATCCCACACTTTCTTTCTTAGAGGTTTGTCAGTAAGAGGAATGCCAAGATATTTGGAAGGTAGTTGTTCCCTTTGGAACCAAAAAATTCTGGTAATGTTTCTTTGAATAGCTATATTAGTGTTAAAGAAAAAAGACTTTGGACTTGTTAAGGCTTACCTCTATGCCTGATACCATAACAAAGTCATTTAAGATGTTTTTGATTGCTCTCGATTCCCTCAATGTGTGTATGCCCTGCAACATTGTATCATACACAAATTTTTGATGAGTGTTTTCCATTCCATCCAAGGTGATTCGATACCCTATATTTGTCTGTCAGCGTTTGCCCTTTTGATTGCTCTACCTAGCCCTTCCATCATGAGGATGAAGAGGAATGGTGAGAGCAATCTCCCAATCTGAGTCCTCTAGAGGGTGTGAAGGTTCTTGATGGAGCTCCATTTAGCAATATGGAAAAACTCGTCGTGGTGACTAGTGCCATAACCCATCTTATCCAATTTTTGTCAAAGCCATATGCTTTTAGATTTTCTCTTATGTAAGACAAACTTAGCTTGTCATAGGCTTTCGCTAGGTCCAACTAAATGATCATACTTGCTTGTTTGTTTCTTTTGAGAGAGTGTACCACCTGATGAGCTTGGATGATATTGTTGAGGATTTGTCTTCCTGCCACATAGCTTTTTTAGTCCTCTGAGATGAGAGAGTGTAGAAAGGGGCTTGAGTCTATTGGCTATTACTTTGGAAATAATTTTATACACCACATTACTTAAGGATATGGGTTGAAAACCATCCAGAGTCATGGCATTTTCCTGTTTTGGGATTAGAGCTATGAAGGAAGCATTAAGAGCCTTCAAAACCTTTTTGGATTTTCTTGAGTCTTCCACAACCTCGAGGATATCCTGTTTGACTATTTCCTAGCAGGCTTTGAAGAATTCTACATTGAATCCATCCGATCCTTGTGCTTTTCCATTCTGCATTTCATTAATCACTTCAATGACCTCCTCTTCCGACACTGGCTTGTTAAGATTGTGGTTGTCCTCTCTGGTCACTAGCTGAGGAATATACTGAGTGAAATGGTCAATTAACCTCGATCTATCCTCCAATGGCTCCTTTGAAATATTGGAGAAAAATTGTACAAGGAACGATTCCATATCAATGTGAGAGAGAAGCTCAATCCCTTGAGAAACTTTGATCTTTGTGATTCTATTGAGTGCTCTGTGAGCCATAGTCGATTTGTGAAAGCATTTTGTATTTATTTCTCCCTCTCTAATCCATTGTATCCTTGATTTATGCCTCAAGAATATTTCCTCTTGTAATCATCGATCTTCCCATTCTTCCTGCAAAGAGCCAGTTAGTTTTTGTCGCTCTTTAGTGAAACCATTTGTGATGTTGATCTGATTGATCTCATGGAGCTTCTGCTCAGTTTATTTTCTGGCTTTGAAGATATCGCCAAATTCCTTTTTGTTCCAAGGTTTAAGATTGGATTTGATATGTTTAAGTTTATGTTGCAGCATGAACATTTTAGTGCCTTGAATGTTGAACTCCTCTCTCCACCATTGATACCATTTATCAATGTTACTAGTGAATTTAGGGTGTGAGAGCTAGGCATTTTCAAACCCGGAAGGTATATTTCTCGGTGTTCCCATAAAGGTGGCTTCCAGCTATACTAGCCAATGATCTAATCCTATAAAGGGCAGAATGGAAGCTGTCATGGAAGGGCCTGTGAGAGGGAGGTCCTCTGAAATAATAAATCTATCAAGTTTGGATGCAACTTGAGCAGCCCCTCCCCTCTTGTTGTTCCATGTGAAGGTTCCATTTTTTGTTTCAATGTCCATTAGTCCCATGTTCATAATTAATTTCTAGAATGTCATGGAGTCTCTGCCTAGCTCTCTAATACCTCCTTTTTTCTCTAAAAGACATCTTATCATATTGAAATCTCTTGCAATGATCCAAGGCATATTGGGATGTCTTGCTCTTAGATCCTCTAGTGAGGTGAGAAGCTTGAGTTTGTCTACTTGCTTTTGAGGTCCATAAACATTTGTGATCATGTATATCTCGTTATCACCTACAGGTTGACATACCAAGGAAAGATAGTTCCTGGATGCTTCAGCATCCAAGATTCCAAATTTCTGTGGATCCCATAGTGTGAGAATCCCCCCGCACTGAGTTATTTTCCTTAACCTCTAGATACACATACTTTATTAACCACTTATTATGAATTTATCTTATCTTATCCATCGAAAATTTTGTCTCCTGAATAAAACCCATATCTAGTTTTTCTTTTTTCATTCTGTTACTGAGATTTCTTTGTTTCCTTCTATTTCCTATGCCTATAATATTCCAAGTGGTGAGCTTCATTAAGAAAAGTTAGTAAAGGAATAACTGGTGAGATATTTCATCTTAGCTGTGTTGATCAATAGTTTTCCACCTTCGTTCAACAACTCATACTTTCTTTTTCTTCCTCTTTTCCTACCTGAGTTCTTTGGAGATTGTGGCTATGAATTTTCCATCATTTTGACCCCACTTGGTTCCTAGATTTCATGATTTCTTTTGACACCAACTCCCTTCAATTGTGACCTGCATATAAAGAGTTTTGTACTCTGCCATAATCCTCTTTCTATAGGGAGTCCACTCCTATGTTCTTTCCTTGTTCCAGAAATTTCTCTAGATGTAGATTTTCCCTATCTAGAATCTCATGTAGTTCATGATCCTCCATTATCGTTTTACTTGGAGTCATCTCATGGTCCCTAATTATCTCCATGCAACTTGGTAGATCATCTTTTTGTTGGTTGTTTACTGTGATATCCTCCATTTTAGCTTCCTTATCCTGCTCCTTGGTTATGTTTTCCATGTCCTAGACTGTATCGTCCTAGACTGTATCCTTGTTCCCCTCTTCTTCCTCTAGGATCTTGAAACTTTTGTGTCTTGTATGTCTGTCCTCATTTATCTTCTTGTTTGGACATTTACCCCCTTTCCCTTTTCCCCCAACCTTGGTGAAACCCTCATGACCTCTATCCACAGTAGTTTTCCCATTACCTTCCATATTGATTGTTGGGTAGTCTATGGATAGATGCCCATGTTCATGGCCTTTGTGGCACCTAAATGGGATGTGCTCATAGTCCACAGTCTGCACCCATTATTCATCATACACTTTTAAAATTATCGCTTCCGGAAGAGCTATAGATAAGTCCATTTCCACACATATTTCGATGAAGGAGGTATATTTTCCTTTCAGAATTACATATGAGATCTTTAGAAAATTCCCTAGCTTGTTGCCTATTGTTTTCAAAGGTTCTGGTAGCCAATAATACAGATGAAGGGAGTATAGTCTGATCCAAACCGGTACTGCTATGAATGTTTCACATTCCAGGACAAAGTTCATCATCCATGGCCATATGTAGACTCTTGCTGTGGCGTAGAAATATGGCCCCCCTTTGAATACTCTGTATTTGTCCTCTAGGCTTGTGAACACGACTGTGAAGAAGCCCTTAGAACCCATATGTAGATGTATATTCCCCTTTAGCTTCCAATGGCTCCTTGTCCATATTTGTAACACCCTCTCCGTCCGCCATAACCCCATGAACTTGCATATGATCGCATGTTCCATCATATGATCCCTATGCACTTGTATCGCCGGATCACTCAATATGAAATGGGAATAATGATCGACTTGGGTTTAAAAACCCCCGTTGTCCTTATGGAAGTCGGTTTTTCACTGCTACCTCCATTCCTTTTCTTTACTTGTTTCCTCTTGATCCCCTTCCTGATCTTGAAGTTCGTTTCTTCCAAATGTTCCCTTGCTTATTGCCTCTGATATCTTCTCCAGAGGTCTTTTGAAATGCTTATTTACCATGTCCTTACTTCCTTCTGTAACTACCTGACTGTAGGAGGGAGCATCACTCCCCCTGTGTGTCCCACCATGGTACCCTAAGTCAAAACCCTAGAGCTAACTCAAACCCTAGCTCAAGTTACAGTAAAAAAATTGGATCAATCTCAATGATCATTGTATCATTCGGATAAAATTTACTTACATATGCTCTAATTTGAAGATGTCTCATGTCAAGAATTAATTTGGAGGAAGAATTTATGAGATATGCAACCACTACATTGTATAGTTTAATAGCTAATGTCCCTCTCATGCATGAAATTGTTTCAAAGGTACAATAAATAGATTCTAAAATTCAAAAGATACATTCTAAAGGTTCCAATATTGAGGTTTTAACATTGAAAAATTAGATTTTGAGTGTCCCACTTTCATATTTTGAAGGTGAAAATTTAGATTCATGGTCATCATCACATATTTCATACTTCATCACATCTTTTATCCCATAAACTAACATGGAAGAAGTCACTACCAAGAACAACCTACCTCTTTATGTAACTCATGCACTTAAGGATGACAATACTTGTTGTCCAACATTACCTAACATGCAACCATTTTTAAAACTAGACACCAATGTGTTTCAAGAAGAAAATCGCCTCCTTACAAATTCCATCCAACCTCCCTCAATATCATCATATTATGACCCTACATTTATTTTTCATCTATCACATATTATCCATGGAGGCAATAAACGTCGATACATATCTAGAAATTGCATGAGGGTAGTTGAATGGAACCTGTCACCTGCCTATGTGGCGCATCGACATTCACAATTTTCTAGAAAGAAAAGAATAAATGGTGTCAGATCACTAAATAAATGACCCTCAATAAAAGAATATTTAATAATTACTATCCACTATTCCATATTAAGGACTTGAATAATGACTTAAATGGTGCCTAATACTGCTCCAAAATTTTCTGAACCTATGAATATCGCTAAATTCATATGATTCCCTTCAGTAGTTGGAAATTGGCCTTTATAATTTCTCATATTTCCATTTAGTCTATCCAATTCCCTTTATCTATTTACTTGTCTAATCAATGATATCACTAAACCCTTCCTTAATCATTTTATGGCAATCTACCTTGATAGCAAGATGTTTGTTGATTGACTTGAGAATACCATGTCCAATATTCCCAAATATTAATATAATTGTTATGTGAACATAAGCTATAGGTTAAAGAAAAGACTTTATTTAAACATAAAAGAATCAATTATTTCACATTTCTCATTCATATAAGAGGCATTCATACTAACCCACAAAAGGTATAAGAACTTTGGCAATGCCCAATCATAACATATTTAACAAGAATTACTAAACTTATTAGTAGTATGATGTTTTAAGAAAAAATCAGTAAAGCAATTACTAAATTTTTCTAGTCATTTCCATAGTTCTACAATATTCAAAGGCTCAAGTGGAATGCTACTAAAAATAATTATTTCACAATAATTATAATCATTTCAAAATACTAAATATCAATCTTTACTAAGATCTGATGTTGAAGGAGTTGAGATCAGGCGATAGAGGCACATATATGAGTTCGGCTCAAGCCTTAGAGGGACATGTTGTGTTTCTAGTCATGGCCGACTCAAATCTACTGAGAAATGCTCTAACTCGTGAAAGATGTGGACCTTTTTTTTATTATAAATGAGTTCAACTAGGTAGTCCAATAATAGTTTCTTTGACAATTTTTTTATTCTAATTCCCAACTTATATAATCTCAATTGAGAATTTGAAATTAAAATAAATGCTTCCCACCATGCTACAAGCATTGTGATTAAATAGAGAAGAGACATGTTGCATATTGATATGACATAATGTTCAATACCAAATATAAATATTTAGAAAAGGAGAAAATATATGCCTTGGTTTCGATTCTGAGGAGATGACACAATTTTTGTCAAGGGAATGAGACAATTATTCACATATTAACATGATTTACTGACATTATTATTTTGTCAATAAAGGTTACATGTTGAGTTTCATTTAAATTTGGCATCATATATCTATTAATTTCACTCCATGATTGAATACAAAATGTTAGCTCTAATGAATTCACCAATCCCATTTGTCAACAAAACCTTCTCTAATTTTACTTTCAGTAACCACTCTCCACTATTTTCTCATCTGTGTAGTAAAATGTTGTCGAATATAATGTAGCCCCTTTTCCTTTTCTTGGCTTAGTTTTAACATAGCATGATAACTTACAAGTGCAAAGTTTGAATCTTTCAACTATTAGCATGAGTTACAATATGGACTCTCCAAAAGTATTCTTCATCATAACAGATTCCCCTCCTCCATGAATAATGTGAATGAAATGGAATCGTGTCAAATCATAGTGGTTAAATCATTGCATTTTTGGAAAGTTCCATGCATGTAGAACACAAACAATTGTGCAGTGATTAAATGGAAATCCCTCTTGGATGCCCTTAAAAATATATATATTCAATTTTATGCCTCAAATTTCTCCTAGAAGGATTTATAACCGGATTTCCGAAAAGCAATCCCAATGGTAAAAATGTTCTTGTGACCTAATTCCTTCACTTTTCCCCTCTAAAATCATTGAGATTGATGAAAAAATAATATAAGGATCCAATTCAGATACACCCCCCCATTTTGGGAGGCCTTTGGTCCCCAAATGCTTCTACTGAATGAGCTAATGAAATTTTCATACAACATCCATTGAGCATACGATTTAGCCTTGAGTGGAAGTTTCCCTTTAAATGAACTATACCAAAGTTCATGTTGGCACAACATTACAGTTATGGAGTTCTTTTACAAAAATCTATCCTATGTTAACTTTGGATGAGCATATAATAACAAATAGGTGTAGAAGGTAGGACCCTTTACACTTACTAATCTAGTATGGAAGGCTCAAAAAAATTTAGATTATCTACATTGACCATAGAGTAAATATAAATGTATGGGGGAATATTGAGTTTATACAAATTATCTCACTCATTTTCAAGTTTCTCAAAGGAACCATACTGCAGAGCCTTGATTTTATTACCAGTACCATATAACCTCTCCTTTTCATATATAAACATATTTTGTCAACCAAATTAAAGAACTTATTTGTTCCATGTTGATCATGATTAACCTTGTATTTTTCATATGACTTCTGCAATGTCTCTTGTACCTATATATGGATCCAGTTGATCCTCTCAAGTATTTTTTCCACCATTGGGGCGTCACTTGTGAGATCCTACCTCACTACTCCTTGCTATTCATATGTAATATCCAAAGACGAATGTTGAAGTTTCCAAAAAAATTTTGAAATTGGTACTTAGTAGTATAAGTGTGGAATGTTATGTTATTATTGTATATTCCCAAAATTTTCATCATAATTCTTAGCATGTTTCTATATATAACGCATGAAAGTTCTACCAAGGTCCTATTGACTTCTTCTACCTACCTATCGATCTCTCTGTAGATGGAATGTTATAGACCTATTCAACTTCGTGTCCATCTTCTCCCACACTTTAGTCCAAAATGTGTAGAGAAATATTTTGCTAACATAAACAACAACATGCTCCTCCATGTCGCAAAGTGCACACATGCATGTCCAAAGAACAAGTTCAATGCTTCTTGCCCATTGATATTATTTTTATAAGGAATTAAACTGCACATCTTGTTGAACCTAAAAAGTAGCATGAATTAACATGTTCATTCATGGTTGTAAACAATATTGATGCTTGTTTAAAAATATATTAATAAAAATATATATTTTAATGTAATCAATGGAGTTCATAAATAAAATACTTCAATGTGAACTATGCATTTATTATATATGTATAAAAAAACTATGTATAGATTATATAAATGAATTAAAAAAATAAATTACTATGTTTAATGCATTTTGAATAGTCTCTCACTCTTCTACATTTTGACCTTTATTTTATATTTTGCCCCTTTTTCAAGTACATTTTTGGGCCAATTTTCTCTGAAAGTCTTGTGTATTTTACACAATTCAACTTCTAAATGAGATATTCAAAGTCTTCAATCCATTTATGCATTCAATGTTTAATTTAGACAAGACACACACTATATTGAGCTTCGCCACTAGTATAGGGAGACATAATCTCTAGAGGTGAAATAGAGTTTCCAAGTTTTACATTTAAAAAAAAAATTGCACCTCAGGAAACTTGATCACTCTAAATGATTAATAAATGTACAATTAAAATAAATCCATACTATTTTTACTTTAATTAAATTACTAATTATATGATTACCAAATTATATATATACTGATCATAAAAAGATATGCTTAGTTTTAAAAACATATAATTATAAGAAATGAATGTATTTTCTAAATCAAATGTGATAAAAATGACCTTTATTTCTTATTTTCTATATATATAAATATATAAAAGATTTAAATATTTTTTTATAATGAATAAAAATGTAAAATTAATTTTAAAAATAGAATTCTATAATGAAATATTATATATGATTTGACATTTTCAATTAAGTTAGTGTGAAGTTATTTAACTCTAGATTTATTAATGGTGATTAATTTCATTATATATGATTTGACATTTTAAATTATGTTAGTGTGAAGTTATTTAACTCTAGATTTATTAATGGTGATTAAATTATTGAAATTATATTATATAGGAAATTTTATTTATAAATTGTATTAAAATAATTTTTTTAAATGTTAATTGTAACACTTCAGTACCATATATATATATATACAAAATTAAAACAAAAACTTTTAATTAAAATGAACATTAAAATTCCTCTTAAAAAATTGAGGGTCAATTCCATATTAAGCCAGAAGCGAATCGTATTGAACTATATGCATAGTACTTATACTTATTTATAGATTATTAATTTACATCCTATTTTATTTAAAGAGTTAAAATGGAAGAAATTTTGATATGTCATTGTTTATTATGTTTTAAAGATAAGGGAACTAATTAAATATTTTTTTAGAATAATTAAAAAATATAGTGATTATAATTTTGTTTAATATTAAGATGAGATATTTGTGTTATTCAATATTAATTAGTAGGTAGAAACTAAAGTTTCTTTAAAAAAAAAGCTATTTCACATTTTGAATGTATATATTTAAACCTAATTTTACAGAATAAGATAAAATTAAACTTAATTTTATATTAAAAAAAACTAATTTAAATTTGTAAAGATTTATTACTAGCAATTTCCTCTAAACGTGCAAAGGTACACCAAAGGAATAGAAGATTTTGGGAAGTTCATCTTGCGACTCACTCAAATGCAAGTATCAGTAATCCTTTCTAGTGGAAGAAATTTACTTCTTGATAGGAATATGTAGACAATAGATATCTAAGGCCAATTTGAGATGTTAGAAAGGGGCATACAAATCTCTCAAGAGGACTTCAACTCTTAGATTTCAACGACTGATATGAATATTTAGGCTGCATTTCCCTGACCTTAAAGGTGCCATGTAATACAAAACTGAAGATGAATTCTATAACTTGACTTGCCAATGCCACTGCCAAAGCACTTCCACTCTTCAAATTAGAATAGAGGAAAGCATTACCTAAATTTGAAGACAATCGTGATGAAAATTCATGAGAAAAATCATAGCCTTTTACTTATGGTGTGTGTGTATGCTTACATGCCCCTGAGTCATTGCTTCATACACTAAGTACAATGTTATAGTGTTTTCTGATAGAAGTGAATATAAGAATGCTAGTGCCTTCCACAAGAAACTAAACTAGGTTTTAGACTCTCTAGTGGGGAATGTAATTGGACACTGATGGATGTAACATAACTTATCCATATATTATGTCGCATGGTTGCTTCTTACATTATGATGATCGTAGTTTTTCCAACAATTTTAGTGAGAGTGAAAAAAAATAATTGGTCCAACCATGCATAAAATAGTCACGCAAATATGGAAATTACTATTAGGAGTTGGCTCCTAAATATTCTCTATAAAGTTGTGAAAAGTCCCAATTTATTTGTTGTGGAGAAAGTTAATGCCCCTTATAGGTCAACATAGAACATCTACAACTTGGTGCAATGTTAGAGATTTTTAACAAGAGAAGACTACGAGGCATGCCTATAGGTTGCGTTGTCCATGTTGATAAGTGGTTGTCATTGATGTCAACCCAAACAACACCTGGTGTTTCTCGAATTTTTGTCCCCCAATATGATGCAGAAATTCATAGAATCTCATACTAAAATCCTTCTATATAGATTCTCCTCGTAAATATGTTTGTAGTGGTATGTGGTACGCCACACAGTTGGTCACGGTTTGAGAGATATTTATTTTTGAAATTGGAGACCCTAATGAGTGGGCTAAAACCCCATGGGGTCATGTCATTTCTCACATTCATTAGTTGATTTTAGTGTGGTCTTTGTTTCTAGTATTTTATGTGTGACTATCTTGTTGAAATGTTATTTTGTATTGGATATTTTTGTTTTGTTTTGGAGTTGGAGATTTTCATTGGGTAAATATTTCATTATCAAATCTAACTTTAGTAGTGAACTCCAAATCCTTTGTTACCTCTACAATTGAAGTGACTAGCAAATTCACATTAGGCTTTTCATAATAAGAGATTGAGGACTATATGCAACAACGGTACATTGACAAATTTTTGACTTCCCTTCTTGTTCAATCTTCAAAGGTAGTATGAAAGAGAGAAATTGTTGTTGAAGGAATGAACATTGAAGAAATGAGTTGTTGTGATATCTCCAAGTAAATATGAACAAAAGAAATGATTGGTTTTAGGTTTTGTTGAAGTAGTAAGTTATTGTGATATCTCTAAGTAAATGTGTTTAATATCCTCACATAAGCTACCATAAAAAATCATAAAATAAGTGCGGTTGAATAATTAACTATTATTAATTCTTATATGGATATTACAAGAATAATATTCTTTTAATTCTTAATTACAAGATTATTACAAGAATTAATTCTTAATTCTTATATTGAGAATAATTTATATATTTTCTATGTAAATAAATTGTATTTCCAAGTTGGTTTATTTTTGAGTTTTAGAACTAATGAGTCATAGTTTTAGAAAAGTTATGACCAAATGATATTTTCTCCATAAGGCAAAAGAAAATCTACATTGAAAATCACAAGATATTATTTTTCCTTATGGACAAAATATCATTTCAAGAGATATTATAGGGATGATATATTGAGTGATTTTGTAATCTAAAAGAAAATATGGTCTACGGAGTATTTATGGATGTTTTCTTGAGTGATTTTGAGATCTAGAGAAATATGATTTATGGAGGGATTTATGGATGATATATGGAGTGGTTTGAGGATTTAGAAAAACTATTGCATTTTCTTAATTCTACTTATTTAAGCCTGCGAAAAATGAGATCTAATGACAACATACATGTATATTCAGGCCAAGAGAGAGGAATGAGCACTTTTGAATACTTATATGCAAAACAATGGTTGAATTAAAGTACGCTGGTGGGGAGCTCAATGGAGGGTTGCTTAATCTCATACATGACCACTACTAGGTATAGTATTGTGGCAATGATTATCGATTTGACACATACTACCATGTGAGGAGTCTCGTTGTGCTAAGGGATCCCAAGCACTAAAAGATAAGTTATCTATGCATCAATTTCTTAATAGAACTTGCATATGCATGAGATAATTAACTATTATATTAGATTTCTCTTCGAAAAAAATATTTTATATACATGAGATTAATATATATTATGCTAGATTTCTTTTAGAAAAGTAGTAAATGTTTCCATGCTAGATAATAACTATTATGAAAAATACTATATGGTTTTGTAATGAGGCTGATCTGCGAGAAAACCCGGATACGAGAAATACAAAACAATATAGCTTTAAAAATAGAAATATCACATGAAATGAGAAAAGTTGCAAATATATTTTATTATTTAGAGGCAGAATACAATGTTCAGTTTCCTCTTTGATGGGAAAGCCTCCAACACAGAAGAGATCAATTACAATAAGACTTCATGATTCTTCCCTTACTATCTAAGACTAGTTATGGCTTAATGACATCCAAAACCCTAACTTGTAATGGTCCTTTGCATAACATGAGTTAACCACTTTATTTATTAACTATGACCCATTTATAACTAATTTTGTCCCTTTTCTCTAATACAAGTCAACCACTTACAATTATTATTAATGTTGATAACTACTTAAGAGATTTATTCACTTAACTAACTGACTATGACTTTGAATAGGCTCCTTGGGCTTATTACATAAATAAAGGGGTTAGGGTTGGACCTTAACATGTCCTACCATCAAATGTAACCTTCTTCTCAAGGCCGAAACTGCAAAAAATGTTGGGGACTAATGGTTGGTTCCCATGTTGCATCTTCTAGAGAGGTGTCTTTCGACTTGATGAGGAATTTCGTGATCATGCAGTCATGGAGGTATCTTTCATGACTATTGAGGATTTTTCTGTTGAGAAAAAAATTGTGCCTTCCTCATCCAATTCGAGAAGACTTCCTTGAACCTTGCAATTATTCCCCACAACTTTCTTGAGGCTTGATACATTGAAGACTAGGTCTATTTTTGTAGTTGGCAAGGCTAGCTTGTAAGTGACTACTCCTATACGTTGAAGTACCTCATAAAACCCATAAAATCTTGGTGCAATTTTCTAGCAAATGTTTTCTTTGAGATAGGTCTTCTTATACAGTTGAAATCATAGGAAACCTGGTCAGATACCTGAAATGACCACTTAGAACGATATTGTTCATCGTGTTGCTTGATTCTGTTATGAGCTTGATGTATATTATCTTTGAGATGCACAATCATGGCGGCACAATTTTATAGGAACTAATCAACTTCTTGTACTTTGGAACAATCAGGGATATAAGAAGCTAGTGAAGGTGGGTGTTGGCCATACACTTCGTCGTATGGAATATTCTTGGTGTCTTCATGATAGTTAGTGTTATAAGACTATTCATCTAAAGGAAGCCATTGTACCTAGTGATGTTTTTTGTTTGAAGTGAAGCACCGTAGATAGGTCTCCAAACATGCCTTTATTTCTTCTGTTTGAACATATGTTTGGGGATAATAAGTTGTACTTAGTTGGAATTTGATGCCTTGGAGCTTGAAAAGTTCCTTCCAAAATGAGTTGGTGAAAGTTGCGTCTCGATCAAACATAATGGAAGTTGACATTCCATGTAGTATGAAGATTCGGGCGAGTAAAACATGATCCACCAATGTTGGGATAGATGATTGTGTAGAGTGAAAAAATGGGCATATTTAGAATGTTTTTCAAAAACCACCATGATGAATGATTTTTTTTCTTGACATTCAGAGAGCTATAATGAAATCCATGGAAGCATCCATCTAGAGAGATGTAGGGAGTTGAAATTGTTGTAAGGTTGTCGGTAGCTTGATCGTTTCTGCTTTGTTACGCTCACATACATCGCATTCAAGTACACTTGTAAGAATGTTCTTCTTCATGCTAGTCTAAAAGTAACAATGGTTTTCTCATGAAAAATGCTTCTAAAAAGTTGAATATCCCATAGTCAGAGAACACTGCAACACTTCCAAGGTGCGGCTTTTGTGGGTGGAGGTCAGGGATTACACTACCTCATCCTTGTAGCGAGGAACCTCATCCTTCCAAGAGTATTCCTTTGAGGCACTAGGATTTTCTCTTAAGATGTTAATGAGCCAAGACAAAGATAGGTGGGAGAACAATTCATTCTAGGCCTTTTCAATCTAATCTGGGATGGGTAGAGAGAGTTATAAAAGGATGCCCTCATAGATAATGTGACGATAGAAAATGATCTAGCAAACATTTTAGACTATGATTGTCAATGCAGCTTTGGAAATGTCGCCCCAATAAGTATGGTCACAAAGTGTATACTACATGTAAGATGCCCATCATTTCTTTCTCATATGTATATTGAATCAGATGTTTTCCACTAATGTTTTGACTACTGAAAGCCAGTTTTCTACCTTCCTACATTAATGTTGCACCAATGCCCCTATTTAAATAATAACATTCAATAACAAAATATTTGGTGAAGTATCATAACAGAAATATTGGAGTGGAGCACGCAGCTGATTTGAGATCCAAAAAGGCATGCCGAGCTCCATCAGTCTAGAGAAATGATTTTTTTTATTTTAGAATATTAATGAGGGCCCTTGCAATGTGGTCATAATTTACGACAAATTTTGTGATAGTAGCCCATGAGACCTAAGAATCCCTACAAACTCTTCAAGTTTTTTCGTTGTGCATAATATTGCATTTACATGAATATTTTATGGATCAACCCTCACTCTGTCATGGCCCACAATGTGTCCCAAATATTGTACTTCTTCCCTTCTAAAGGAGCACTTGAAAAATTTGACAAATAAATTTTTATCTTGGAGAAATTACAATATCTGGTCAACATGCCCAAGATGTTTGTCCCATGTTATGTTGTAGATGAGAATGTCATCAAAACAGACCATGACAATTTTTCTGAGATATGGTTTCAAAAGGTGGTTCATGAATATCTGAAAAGTGGATTGATCATTATAGATACCAAATGGAATTACCAGGAATTCATAATGTCCTTCATGATTTTGTAATGTTATCTTGGGAATGTCAATTTCCTTCATGTGTATTTATTGATAGCCTGAGTGAAGCTCTAGCTCAGTAATTGTTTGATTACCAGGCAATTCATGAAGCAAATACTCAACTACTGGAATAGGAAATTTGTCCTTGCTAGTGAGCTTATTAAGGGCACTAAAGTCATGACACATGTGCCATTCTCCATATTTATTTAGATCCATGACCACTTGAGATGAATAAGGGTTGTTGTTGGGATGAATAACACCGACTTCGAGAAGTTCCTTGAATAGCTTTTCAATTTCATTCTTTTGTGCAAAAGGATATCAATATGGCTGGACATTTTTTGGTTAGGCACCTCGGACCAAAGGGATGTTATGATCATGCTCACCTCTAGAGGTTGGGAACTCCTTAGGTTTTTCAAAGAACCATTGGTGGTGATCTAACACCTGTTGCATATTAGGATGAATAATAAGAGCAATGGATTGAATGGCTTGAATGGCATTAATTGGGCTTCAACACCATGGTGAACCTTTTCTAAAAGAATCTCCTTTCGATGTGAGTTGATGATAGTAGGAACAACTGCGTGGAGTCCGCTTAATTTATGAGTCTAGACATTCTACTTAAATCTCATGTCTCTCGGAAATCCATTACGATAGAGCCCAATGTGAAGAGCCATTCAACACCAAGAACGATGTCACAACCACCCATTTAAATGGAAAAGTTGTGGGTTTTGATGTGATAATCCCCCATATGAAGCTTAATATTTTCACAACGACCTTCACATTTCATGGTCCCTCCATGAGAGATAAGCACCCGGACATTAGATAATGCTCATACAAAGCAATGAATAAATTTTTCTACTCTCTTATCGACAAAGTTATGAGTGGTTCCACTCTCAATAAACACCACTACTTGTTGATGCTTAATAAAACCTCAGATTTTGAGAGTTTGGGGTAAAGAAATTATAGCTAACGTGTCTAGTCATATAATTGTCTCATTTGGCATAGTTGTGAGATCATTTCCAGGTTGGTTTGTGCTTCACTTTCTTCTTCCACAAGCACTTAAGTGGATGAAGCTTCATGAAATGAGTTGTGTTTAGTAACATCAATTTGGAGGGATTTTGGTTCCTTTCATTTATGTCTTCGAGAGTACTTGTGCTCACAGTAGTAGCAGAGTCATTTCTTCCTTCTTTCAACCATTTCTACATGTGACACATTTTGAACCTTAATTATTTCTGGTGGGGCCCTAGTCGAGGTGGGACATGCCTTTGTGACAAAAATTAGATAATTGGAATGGTCATTTGAGACAAATTCTACATCTAAGGCCATGCAACATGCATCCAAGTTCCAAGTTGGCTTCCATGGATAACATTATGATGCCACTTCCACCACAACAATCTCTCTTGGTCCAAGTAAAGGGATCCCATGTGTAATTTAGTTACATAATCCCATATATTATTAAGGGTGAAATGTTGTTCCATTCGTGAAACAAATATTGCTGTGTTAGAGCCATCAAATTTGTAAATGTCCAACTTGGGTCTTTAGTGGATCGATGATTGGTGAGATCCATGGAAATTAACGTGACGGATGGATTCTCCTTCTACATGTGTATAAACACTAGGATCATATCTCAAGGGTTCATGAGACCTCTTCAAATTAGCAAATTTTTTAGTGTTGTGGTTAAGGGATGCCTCGAAGGTCTCAAATTTTTTCTCGAGGACTTCCATTCTCTAAATTTCCTTCTCCGTAGCCATAACATAATACCATGTGAGGAGTCTTCTTGGGCTAAGGTATCCCAAGCACTAAAAGATAAGTTATCTATGCATCAATTTCTTAATAGAACTTGCACATCCATGAGATAATTAAATATTATATTAGGTTTCTCTTCGAAAGAAATATTGCATATACATGAGATTAATATATATTATGCTAGCTTTCTTTTAGAAAAGTAGAAAATGTTTCCATGCTTGATAATAACTATTGTGAAGAAAAATATATGGTTTTGTAATGAAGTTGACTTGCGAGGAAACCAAAATATGAGAAATACAAAACAATATAGCCAGAAACATAGAAATATCACATGAAATGAGAAAAGTTGCAAAGATATTTTATTATTTAGAGGCAGAATACAATGTTCACTTTCCTTTTCGAGGGGGAAACCTCCAACAGAGAAGAGCTCAATTACAATAAGACTCGATGATTCTTCCCTTACTATCTAAGACCAGTTATGGCTTAATGAAATCCAAAACCCTAACATCTAATGATCCTTTTCATAACATGAGTTAACCACTTTATTTATTAACTATGACCCGTTTACAACTATTGTGGTCCCTTTTCTCTAATACAAGTCAACCACTTAGAATTATTATTAATTTTGATAACTACATAAGGTATTTATTCACTTAACTAACTAACTATGACTCTAAATAGGCCCCTTGGGCTTATTACATAAATAAAGGGGTTAGGGTTAGACCTTAACATGCCCCCCCCCATCAAATGTAGCCTTGTCCCCAAGGCTGAAACTCCAAAAACTATTTGGGAATAATGGTTGGTTCCCATGCTGCATCTTCTAGAGAGGTGTCTTTCGACTTGATGATGACTTCCATGATCATGCAATCATGGAGGTACTTTTCATGACTATCGAGGACTTTTTCTAGTCATAACAAAAGTGAGCCTTCCTCATCCAATTCTCGAAGACTTCCTTGAACCTTGCAATTATTCCCCACAACTTTCTTGAGGCACTATACATGAAAGACTGGGTGTATTCTTGTAGTTGGCAAGGCCTGTTCGTAAGTCACTACTCCTATACTTTGAAGTACCTGATAAGGCCCATAAAATTCTGGTGCAATTTTATAGCAACCTTTTTCTTAGAGAGAGGTCTTCTTATACAATTGAAATCATAGGAAACCTGGTCACCTACCTGAAATGACAATTGAAATCATAGGAAACCTGGTCACCTACCTGAAATGACCAGTTAGAACAATGTTGGTTAGCCTATTGCTTGATTTTGTTCTTAGCTTGATGTATATTATCTTTAAGATGCACAATCATGGCGACACAATTTTGTAGGAACTGATCAACTTCCTGTACTTTGGAACATTCAGGGATATAAGAAGCTAGTGAAGGTGGGATTTGGCCATACACTTCCTCATATGGAATATTCTTGGCGGCTTCATGATAGTTAGTGTTATAAGACTATTCATCTAAAGGAAGCCATTGTAGCCATTGATGTTTCTTGTTTGAAGTGAAGCACCGCAAATAGGTCTCCAAACATGTCTTTATTGCTTCTGTTTGACCATATGTTTGGGGATAATAAGTTGTACTTAATTGGAATTTCATGCCTTGGATCTTGAAAAGTTCCTTCGAAAATGTGTTGGTGAAAGTTGGTTCTCGATCAAACATAATGCAAGTTGGCATTCCATGTAGTATGAAGATTTGGTCGTGGAAAACATGACCCACCAATGTTGGGGTAGATGGTTGTGTAGAGTGTAAAAACAAACATATTTAGAAAATTTTCAACAACCACCATGATGAATGATTCTTTTCTTGACATTGAGAGACTTGTAATGAAATCTATGGACGCATCCATCCAGAGAGATGTAGGGAGTCAAAATTGTTATAAGGTTCTAGGTAGCTTGATCGTTTCCCCTTTGTTACGCTCGCGTGCATCGCATTCAAGTACATTGGTTAGAATGTTGTTCTTCATGTCAGTCCAAAAGAAAGAGCTATTTGCTGGTGCAGAATTATTCTAAAAGGCCGAATATCCTGCAGTTAGAGAGTAGTGTGACTCTTCCAAGGTGTGGGTTTTGTGGGTGGAGGTGAGGGATAACACTACCTGATCCTTGTACTGAAGAACGTCATCCTTCCAAGAGTGTTCTTTTGAGGAATTATGATTTTCTCTTAAGATATTAATGAGCCATGACAAATATAGGTGGGAGAACCATTCATGCTGGGCCTTCTCAATCTAATCTGGCAAGGGTAGAGAGAGTTATAAAAGCTTGCCCTCATAGATAATGTGACAATAGACAATGCTCTAGAAAACATTTTAGACTATGATTGTCGGTGCGGATTTGGAAATTTCGCCCCAATAAGTATGGTAACCAAGTGTCTACTACATGTAATATGCCCATCATTCTTTCTCATATGTAGACTGAATCTAATGTTTTCCACTAATTTTTTGATTGGTGAAAGCCAATTGTCTACCTTCTTGCATTAATACTGGACCAAAGGCCGTATTTAAAGCATGACATTAAATCACAAAATATTTGGTGAAGTATCATGAGCGAAATATTGGAGTGCAACACGTGGCCTATTTGAGATCCAAGAAGGCATGCCGAGTTAGATTAGTCTAGAGAAATGATTTTTTTTTTTATAATATTAGTGAGGGCTCTTGCAATGTGGTCATAATTTACGACAAATTTTGCGATAATAGCCCATGAGACCTAATAATCTCTTCAAACTCTTCAAGGTCTTTTGTTGTGGATAGTATTGCATTTACCTGAATCTTTTATGGATCAACCCTCACTTTGTAAGGCCCACAATGTGTCCCAAATAATCTACTTCTTCCCTTCCAAAGGAGCACTTGGAAAATTTGACAAATAATTTGTTATTAGAGAAATAACAATATCTCATCAACATGCCCAAGGTGTTTGTCCCATTTTATGTTGTATATGAGAATGTCATCCAATGAAAGCACGCCAATTTTTCTGATATATTGTTTCAAAAGGTGGTTCATGAGTCTCTCAAAAGTGGATTGATCATTATAGATACCAAATGACATGACCAGGAATTCATAATTCCCTTCATGATTTCATAAGATTATCTTGGGAATGTCAATTTCCTTCATGTGTATTTACTGATAGCCCGAGGAAAGCTCTAGCTAAGTACTTTTTTTACCACCAAGCAATTCATCAAGAAAATCATCAACTACTGGAATAGGAAATTTGTCTTTGATAGTGAGCTTGTTAAGGGCACTAAAGTCGTGACGCGTTGCCATTCTCCACCTTTATTTAGATCCATGACCACTTGAGATGAATAAGGGTTTTTGCTGGAATAAATAACACTGACTTCGAGGAGTTCCTTGAATAGTTTTTGAATTTCATTCTTTTGTGCAAAAGGATATCAATATGGCTAGACATTTGGTGGCTAGGCACCTCGGACCAAAGGGATGTTATGATCATGCTCACCCGTAGAGGGTGGGAACTCTTTAGTTTTTCAAAGAACCATTGGTGGTGATCTAACACCTATTTCATATTATGATGAATATGAGGAGGAGTGGATTCAATGGCCTAAATGGGATTAAAATGGGCTACAACCCCATGGTGACCTTCTTTTAAAAGAATCTCCATTCAATGTGAGTTGATGATAGTAGGAACACTTGTGTGGAGTCCACTTAATTTATGAGTATGGACATTCTAATTAAATCTGATGCATCTCTTGAAAATTCATTATGATAGGACCCAATGTGAAGAGCCATTCAACGCTAAGAACAATGTCACAAACACCCATTTCAATGGAAAAGATGTGGGTTTTGATTTGATAATACCCCATATGAAGATTAATATTTTCACAACATCCTTCAAATTTCATGGTCCCTCCATGAGAGATAAGCACTTGGATATTAGATACCACTCGTACAAAGTGTTAGCGCTTGAAATTTCACCTCAGGCTGAAAAAGGAAAACCTCAAGGCAACATCAAACCATTTAGCCTCGTAGCTAGCCCTACGGGGCAGGAGAAGGCTCTCTCCGGTCAATCTCAGTAAAATCTTCAATGGATGAGATGAACAATAGGGTAACACTGATTTTAGGCTAGTAAACTGATCAAAAGGGTTGATTTGGGGTTTTTAGGGTTTTTGGTGGCAAATTGAGGGGATGGCAATTTTGGGTGCGGGGATTGGACACAGGGGGTTCTTTGGGGCGAGGTAGGAGACAATATTGATGCCTTTGATTGAGGTGGATGACTAGGAATGACAGGTGAGGAGTTAAGGAGAGCAAACAATAACTTTGAATTCTCCTTAAACAGTAGAAAACATTAAAATTAAACAAACTTAAAAGCAGAGCATGACAGTCATGAATTCTTACTTTAACACTTTGTTTGCTTAATGTGCAGAAGGAAAAGAAAGGAAATGATTCACATAACACAGTTACAGGTACATAGAGAGACACACCGTCAATACATGTAACCACAAGAATCCCAAAAAGGACTGCAAAACCCTGGTCTTCCTTAGCCAAAAATTGCAGAGATACAGTGAAATAATACAATGATAGCTTCTCCCTCAAGAGTCCAACCATGAAAATGAGCAAGAAATTACATAATATAGATCATCTAACCTCTTTCCCTGCCTCCATGGGTCGAGCTCACTATCATAGGAGCTATTTCAACCACTTCTAAACTTAGCACTAAAAACTAGGCAGTCAAAACAACTTGCCTCTATAAGTTAGGAAACCAATTCATTCATTTAATTTTCACCTATTTCATGAATGAATCTTCTAGAAGAGGTACATAAGTGTAATAGTGTCATAAAAGTACATTAATTACATCAAAGAGGGTAATAATCCACGCCAAAAAGTCAAATGGGGTCAAACTGCGTTTTTTTGCGCTGTACACTGAAATTTGGAAAAATTTGCCTGACGGGTCGCGCACCTCTGCCTGACGGGTCGCGCAGCTTCGGGACCACTTTTGGGGAACTTCCAGGTGTCCAAATGAAGCAAGAGTAGGCTTGTGGGAAAGGTATGTGAGTCTACTTTCCAACCCAACTAGAATTTCTGAATTTGGTGGTCATTTTCCCCTCCAAAATTGCAATCTTCCAAGACTATTTTCTACGTCTCAAAAAAGTGGCAGAAAGTCATTTTTTGCTTGTTTTTTGAGTTTCTGGAGGCCCAAAACTTCATAAAATCTCTAGTCCTTTGATGAGCATGTGTAACTTTGCATGAAAAATATGGAAATGTTGAGTGTTTGCAAAATGAAGTTGCCGGGATGAAGGGTCTCACGGGGGGTGAGACCCGTTAATGGAGAAAACCTGTAAATTGCCTGAAAAAACCAAAATTTACCCAAAATGCTCAAAATTTCTTGGGATTTGTGCTGTGGCTAGGCTATTTAGTGCCTTGGTCCTTTAGTAAAGCCTCGGCCAAGATATGGAGGGGATCGGGCCTCTTTCTCCTTTTTTGTGCCTTGGCCAACCGCCTTTGGAACATCTTCATTATTGCCTTGCACACGTGCATTCTCGCCCAATAATGGTTCTTCATGTTTCTCAGCAATTTCTTATCTTGGTTGGCCTTAGCCAACAACCTCTCTAAATGATCATTGAGCTGGATAAGCATAGCCTCTCAAGAGATAAAATCCTCCCATGGGATACCCTGCTATTTTGACTGTTTGAGACGATGTTTCAAGGGGACAAATAACACAAGGGAAATGTTAGGGAAGGGAGGCTTTGAAGGGAAATTGGGAAAAACATATGAAATAGGGAGTTAAGGGAAGGAATCATGATATATACCCCATCACATATATATGATTTGAAAAGGCGTTATGAGAGGTAGGGTTTAGGTTTAGTTTCTTGATTTTTAGGGATAGGGGTAGGGTTTAGGGCTTTTGATATTTTTTGGTAGGGAGAATGAATAAAATGATGAGGGAGGTGGAAATAGGATGTAGGGAAAAAGTGGGGGTATAAAGGATAACCTTGAAAACAACAATACAAACCCTAGTTCAACCAACACTTTGACATTTTTGAGCAAATATGCATTGGATTCATTAGTTCAAAATGATTGGCTTTAAACCACATTCACATGCTTTTTACACTTTGGAAAACAATGTATTTTCATGAGGAGAGGCCTACTTGAAACCTTGAAGCAATCCAAGGTTGTTTGGCAGCTTATTGGAAAAATTTGGTGGAGGAATTCCCAACGGGTCGCGTGCCTCTGACGGGTCACGTCTGTGTAATTTTTACACTGTTGGAGGTGCCCTGACGGGTCGCGCGCCTCTTACGGATCATGCCCTTTTGCAGGAGGCTTTTGGAGGCCTTCCCGATGTCGGAATTAGGTTCCGGATAGCTCATTGGAAAGGTCCTTAAGTCTACGGTCCAACCCAACTAGAATTGTTTAATTTGGAGTTCATTTGCTCTGTCAAAAGTCAAATCTCCTAAGACTGGTCAAAAAGTCCCAAATGAGGCTACCTCAAGGAAGAGTGTTGTTGCAGTCAACTTTTGGATGCGTTCCTCAACCCTAAATTGATCTCATGATAGCGCAGTGGAAAGCTCTTTGTGTCTAGTTATCATTTTACCCATCAATAAAATAATTTTGCCAACCAAGCTAGGAGAAACCTTGATTTTCCCAAGGTCACTGCAGAGGTGCCCTTGATTCTCCTGAGGCAACGGTATTCTTTGACATTTCTCTCAAACCATGACACCTGTGAAAAACGTGAAGGAGTATTTTCTTCTTTGGAATGTTGTGGACAAAAACCTCTCTCAGTTTTCCCAAATTCATCTTTTATTTCTCTAGAAAATCATTTGAGTGTGACTTGTCCCGATGTGTGAAACAAGGAATTTTGTCGAAATGGAGCGCAATGAAGGGGATAGGGGGCTTCTAAATTCTTGGGGAAATTTTTGGGAGTGGGGAGGGATGTTGGGGAGTAGGGGAAAGTGGAATCTCAGATATTGAGTGAGGGGAAAGGGTCCAAAAGGGAAAAACACAGGCCCAACCTAGAAAATTGCCACGTTGTAGCTAGAAACTAGGGTTTGTGGAAAAATGAGGAATTTGGCAGATCTAAGGGATGGGAAGTATTTGATAAGGTACTTTAAGGATAGGGGAAGGTGTATGAACATATGGATACAATTTTTGCTAATGATTTGACCGTCCAAGAGAAATTAGCTTCAAAACCGTAGGAGAGGGAAATGAACTTGCCAAGGCACAACTGAAGCATGAACAAGATGTAAAATGACTCATTAGACACTGACATGATAATGAAAACCCTATGAATGATGATAGAATAAGCTGAACAGTGACATAGATTGGCATTTGGGCAACTTTAGAAGGAGTTAAAGCAAATCCTAGACCTAATGCCTAGTGACCAAATTTTGCTTGAAAACTTTTTGAAATGACAAAGTTTGACCTTAACACCCTAAAACCACTTTGTAAGAGCATATTTGATCACTGGAGGAAGGATGGAAAGACTGACACTAACATTGGCTCTGATGGGGATGGTAGCTCCTTGGAGGTACCAAGAACTTTAGACCTCTGGGAGAGCAGACCAGTGCTTTCAGCCATTGGGCAATGGAGTCAAAAACTCAAGCTGAAATGCATGACTGAAAACCGACTTAAACTAACTTAACAAAAAGACTGAAAAATGGACTAACAAAGGACTAATGACTCAACTAAAAAATGACTCAATACTTAAACACAATCGACCAACTGAAAATGATGCTCAAAGTGGAGCTTATTCATCACAACCTACTCTAATAGTTTCATTCATCACCCTATCAAGTGAAATGAAACAACCAATGCAACCGAGTAAGTATCTCATCTGCTGTTTGAAATCTCTGCAAGTTCTCACTTTTGACCAACAAGAGAGAACTACTGAAAGGAAACTCCCATGACAACTTAGAAACAGATCCATTGAATGATATGAATTCTCTATCCGCCTCCAAAAAAACTACATAAGGATCATGAAATTCAAGCACACTCGAACTTAGCTCATCTAATAGATTACTTCTTGTTTCCTCATACCATGAACGCAAACTTTGATTTGAGCCTTGAGATGAGACCTCTGCTAAAAATGACAAAGAAACTAGCTGCTGGATCAAATTCATATCAACACATGTTTCAAGCTCACATGTAGTTAATGGAGAAAGACTTTGACTGCAAACCTCATCCAAAACATCAGCTATTGGATTATGAAAAACTTGAAAAGACTACTGCAATGTATCCATTGAAAATGTATGACATCCTTCTAGCTGTTCATATTTTTCTTGAGAGATTTTATGAAGATTCTGCGTTATAAACTGAAATGCTTCGAAACAAAAGGGTATAGAATCCTCCGGCATCATCAAATCATCTTCCACAGCTTCATATGTAATCTGCCCTTCAATTTCATTTGGTGGCTGCAAGTCTGATGCTACAGGCTGCTCAAGAATTTTGTTATTTGTCTCGTCCTCAACATTAACACTAAGAGATTGCTGATTTGGTATAGGCTGTTCATTTGAAGATTTACTATGCAATCTACCCTTCAAAAACTGAAATTATTCAAAACAGAATGGTACGGAGTCACCTTGAATCATTAAATCATGTGTGTCCACTTCCAAGTCTTCAGCTGCAACTTGACAATCAATGGCTTTCGAGGGTTGCAAATCTGAATATGAGAAGTCTTGTACAAGGTTCTCATTGCTCTCAATATGTTTCAAATCAAGACTTGTTAACATTTGATTTCTGATTGCATGGTAGTTATCTCTGATGAACTGAAACTAATCAAAACAAAAAGGTAAAGATCCTTCATTTACTTCAAAATTTGCTTCACTTTCCTCATCAATGTCATCGCTGATATGTGATGGCTGAACAATGTATTCAAGCTGCTGAAAATGAACTTTTTCCTCCCATAAACGAGCTGCTGGTTCGTCTGCAAGATTAGCTTCTTTTTGGAGAACATAATCATCATCATACTGATCAGATTGAGGCAAATCATCAGTATAAAACATATCATCAAGCATACAGGTCATATCAACAGTTCTCTCTTCTTCACAATGATCTATAAAACAATCACTATGACTAATGGGATAAGAAAAAAAACGTTTTGGATCAGCAACTCGTTCTTCTTCAAGCACCGATCCATGAGCTTGAACATCGTAATCATTCCTTGCATTAATCTTGTCCATCATTTTTTCTACTGCACTTACCAAACTGTCAAGCTTTATCTCTAGAGATGTTGATTCGGCCGGATCTATGTTTTTCATCTCTTCTTCCTTCATCCTTGCCCTTCGGATTAGCAGATGTGCCTCTACATTCACTGCATTGTTTTGCATCTTGTGAAGTGTTGCAATATCCCTTTCTCTCAACTGAAACTCCATCTCTGGATCAAAGGCACCCGGATAGTGCAAGAGAGCAGATCAAGGAGTAGGCCTTATATCAGCTGGCATTGAATAATAAACTTGATTAAATCTGGCCGAAAACTGTTGTACTGTCTCCCCTGGCAATCTTTTCAGCTGGTTATACTCTTCTACAATCAAGAAAAGGTTTTGTCCGATCATCCACCTGTCGAGAAAAACTTTGACGAACTGCTGGAAATCTGAGATGCTTGCATCAGGCAGGGCTTTGAACCAACTCTTCACTTTGCCTTGCAAAGAAAGAGCAAAAAGCCTTATACTAACATCTTCGCTATCAACTTCAAAAAGGTCTAGGAAATTCTCAACATTCTGCACATGTTGCACAACGTTGACATTCTTACTTTCACCATCAAACCTCAGCAAGTATAGATCATAATTTTTTGGGAAAGCATGAAGAACAGAAGGTAAAACAAGAGGTTTATACCGATCTGGAATTTTACAAGGTGTAGAGGTATGTACAGCAGATATAAAATCAGTCTTGGTCGCTTGAGGTTCATCACAAAATTCGGAAAAAGGATCTTGATCAAGCTCAAAAGCATGCAAATCTTTGGTATTCACAATCTTCAAAGGGAAAGAATCAACGGCAGGCCGAGGATCTTTTCTCAAGCATAATATACTTTGCAAAGCCGCCTTGACATTCTTGGGAAAAGAGAAGAAATAATTTATGACAATGAACAAAATGTCTTGGATGAAATTCCAACTTGAATACCTGAGATGTTCATCTTGTCCGTTCATGTTTTTGCTGGTCGGCATCATCCTCCAGTGGAGTCTTTGGATGTGATCTCGAAACTGATTTAGAGTCGCCAAGTGAATGATTTCAGCCTTTCAAGTGTTTGATCGTTGTTCACCATCAACAATCAGATCTGAACTTGATACATGTATTGGGGTAAAATGCAAATGAAGTGTTACGTTCATAAGCTCACGGAGATCGACTGAAGCAGCGTTTATCTACTAACGCTGATGTAAAACAAGAGCGTGTTCGAAGGCTATCTGGCGTATCTTCAGACTCCGTCTAAGACTTATGAGACAAACACATCAACCCACAAACAAATTTGTTCTCCCCAGTATGGTCGCCAATATGTTAGCGTTTGAGATTTCACCTAGGCTGAGATAGACAAACTTCAAAGCTACATCAAACCATTTCACCTCGTAGCTAGCCCTACGAGGTATGAGAAGGCTCTCTCGGGTCAAACTCGGTGGATTTTTCAATAGGATGAGTTGACCAATTAGGAATAAGGATTTTAGGCTAGTAAACTGATAAGGGGGTTTGATTTAAAGGTTTTGGGTTTTTTGGTGGCAATTGGAGGGAGTGCAATTCAGGGTGCGGGGATTGAGCTCAGTTTTTGCAGGTGGGTCTTTGGGGCAAGGTAGGAGTTTATGCTGATGCCTTTAGCTGAAAGAGATGATCAAGGAGGAAAGGAGAGAAGCTAAAGAGGGCAAACAATGAATTCGAATCCTCTCTAGACAGTGGAAAACATAAATTTTAAACAAAATTGAAAGCTGAGCATGGCATGCATGAATTCAAAACTTTATCACTTCTTTTGTTTAAATAGCAGCAAGAGATTAAGAAATGGAACACATAAACACACTTACAATGACAAGTAGGAAACACACCATCAACATAATAATCCACAAGAATCCACAATGAAGTCTGCAAAACCCTGGCCTTCCTTTTCCTCAAATTGCAAAGATACAAGTCAAAAATACAATAGAGCTTCTCCCTCTAGAGTCCAACCATGAAAATGAGAAAGAGAAGGCATAATATAGAAGGTCTAACCTCTTCCCCCACATCTAGGGGTCGAGCTTAGCTTCCTAGGAGCTGTTGCAACTAATTCTAAATCAGTCACTAGATAATAGGCCAGCACGACAACTTGCCTCTAAAAGTTAGGAAGCCTATCCATGCATTAAATATTCACTATTTACATCAAAGAAGCTTCTAGAAGAGGTAAAGAAGAGTAAAAGTATCTAATGCCATGAAATTTACTCAATAATCCATCAATTACATGCCCAAATGGTCAACCCAAGTGAAAACTGTGCTTAGCTGGCCGAACTGGTCAAAAACTGGCAAATTTTGCCTGAGTGGTTGCACCTCTGGCTCGACTGGTCGCACCTTTTGGCAGCTCTATTGGAGGGCCTTCCCGGAGTCCAAATCAGATGTAAGATAGCTCGTTGGAAAGGTATGGAAGTCGACTTTCCAACCCAACCGGAACTTCTGAATTTGGAGTTGAGTTGACCCCTCAAAAATCAAATCTCCCAAGACTACTTTCTGTAACTCAAAAAAGGGGCAGAAAGTCAAAATTTGCATGTATTTTGAGCTTTTGGGTGACCAAATCTTCACAAAATTGGAAACCCTTCCATA
>APFE031244176.1:46072-141503 GCA_000404065.3 Pinus taeda
CTTGGATGAAATTCCAACTTGAATACCTGATCTGTCCATGTTGTCCTTTCATGTTTTTGCTGGTCGGGATCATCCTCCAGTGGAGTCTTTGGATCTGATCTCGAAAATGATTTAGAGTCGCCACGTGAATGATTTCAGCCTTTCAAGTGCCTGATCGATGTCCACCATCAACCATCAGATCTGAACTTGATACACGTACTTGGGTAATTAACAAATTAAATGTCACGTTTACAAGCTAGACCGGAGATTGACTGAAGCAGCATTTATCTACTTCCGCTAATGCAAAGCAAAAGCGTTTCGAAGGCTACCTGGCATAACTTCAGGCTCCGTCTGTAGCTTATAAAACAAATGACATCAACAAGCAAACCATTTTTTCTCCCCAGTATGGTTGCCAGTATGTTAGCGCTTGAAATTTCACCTCAGGTTGAAAAAGGCAAACCTCAAGGCAACATCAAACCATTTAGCCTCGTAGCTAGCCCTACGGGGCAGGAGAAGGCTCTCTCCGGTCAATCTCAGTAAAATCTTCAACGGATGAGATGAACAATAGGGTAACACTGATTTTAGGCTAGTAAATTGATCAAAAGGGTTGATTTGGGGTTTTTAGGGTTTTTTGTGGCAAATTGAGGGGATGGCAATTTTGGGTGCGGGGATTGGACACAATTTCTGCAGGGGGTTCTTTGGGGCGAGGTAGGAGACATTATTGATGCCTTTGATTGAGGTGGATGACTAGGAATGATAGGTGAGGAGTTAAGGTGAGCAAACAATAACTTTGAATTCTCCTTAAACAGTAGAAAACATTGAAATTAAACAAACTTAAAAGAAGAGCATGACAGTCATGAATTCTTACTTTAACACTTCGTTTGCCTACTCTGCAGAAGGAAAAGAAAGGAAATGACTCAGATAACACACTTACAGGTACATAGAGAAACACACCATCAATACATGTAACCACAAGAATCCCAAAAAGGACTGAAAAACCCTGGTCTTCCTTAGCCAAAAATTACAGAGATACAGTGAAATAATACAATGATAGCTTTTGCCTCAAGAGTCCAACCATGAAAATGAGCAAGAAAGTACATAATATAGATCATATAACCTCTTTCTCTGCCTCCATGGGTCGAGATCACTATCCTAGGAGCTGTTTCAACCACTTCTAAACTTAGCACTAAAAACTAGGCAGTCAAAACAACTTGCCTCTATAAGTTAGGAAACCAATTCATTCATTTAATTTTCACCTATTTCATGAATGAATCTTCTAGAAGAGGTACATAAGTGTAAAAGTTTCATAAAAGTACATTAATTACATCAAAGAGGATAATAATCCACCCCAAAAAGTCAAACAAGGTCAAACTGCGTTTTTCTGAGCTGTACACTGAAATTTGGAAAAATTTGCCTGACGGGTCGCACGCCTCTGCCTGACGGGTCACACGTCTTTGGGACCACTTTTGGGTCACTTCCTGGTGTTGAAATGAAGCAAGAGTAGGCTTTTTGGAAAGGTATGTGAGTCTAGTTTCCAACCCAACTGGAATTTCTGAATTTGGTGGTCATTTGCCCCTCCAACATCGCAATCTTCCAAGAATGCTTTCTGTGTCTCAAAAAAGTAACAGAAAGTCATTTTTTGCTTGTTTTTTGACTTTCTAGAGGCCCAAAACTTCATAAAATCTCTAGTCCTTTGATGAGCATGTGTAACTGTGCATGAAAAATCTGGAAATGCTGAGTTTTTGCAAAATGAAGTTGCCGGGATGAAGGGTCTCACGGGTGGTGAGACCCGTCAATGGAGAAAACCTGTAAATTGCCTGAAAAACCAAAATTTACCCAAAATGCTCAAAATTTCTTGGGATTTGTGCTGTGGCTAGGCTATTTAGTGGCTTTTTCCTTGAGTGAAGCCTCAACCAAGATATGGATGGGATCGGGCCTCTTTCTCCTTTTTTGTGCCTTGGCCAACCGCCTTTGGAACATCTTCATTTTTGCCTTGCACACGTGCATTCTCACCCAATAATGGTTCTTCATGTTTCTCAACAATTTCTTATCTTGGTTGGCCTTAGCCAATAGCCTCTCTAAATGAGCGTTGAGCCGGATAAGCATAGCCTCTCAAGAGATAAAATCCTCCCATGGGATACCCTGCTGTTTTGACTGTTTGAGATGTTGTTTCAAGGGGACAAATAGCACAAGGGAAGTGTTAGGGAAGGGAGACTTTGAAGGGAAATTGGGAAAAACATATGAAATAAGGAGTTAAGGGAAGGAATCATGATATATACCCCATCACATATATATGATTTGCAAAGGATTTATGAGAGGTAGGGTTTAGGTTTGGTTTCTTGATTTTTAGGGATAGGGGTAGGGTTTAGGGCTTTTGATATTTTTTGGTAGGGAGAATGAATAAAATGATGAGGGAGGTGGAAATAGGATGTAGGGAAAAAGTGGGGGTATAAAGGATAACCTTGAAAACAACAAGACAAACCCTAGTTCAACCAACACTTTGACATTTTTGAGCAAATATGCATTGGATTTATTAGTCCAAAATCATTGGCCTTAAACCACATTCACATGCTTTTCACACTTTGGAAAACAATGTATTTTCATGAGGAGAGGCCTACTTGCAACCTTGAAGAAATCCAGGGTTGTTTGGCAGCTTACTGGCGAAATTTTGTGGAGGAATTCCCAATGGGTCGCGTGCCTCTGATGGGTCGCGCCTGTGTAATTTTTACACTGCTGGAGGTGCCCTGACGGGTCACACGCCTTTGACGGGTCATGCCCTTTTGCAGGAGGCTTTTGGAGGCCTTCCCAGTGTCCAAATCGGGTGCAGGATAGAGCGTTGGAAAGGTCATTGAGTCTAATTTCCAACCCAATGGGAATGTTTCAATTTGGAGTTCCTTTGCCCTGTCAAAAGTCAAATCTCCCAAGACTGGTCAAACAGTGCCAAATGAGGTTGCCTCAAGGAAGAGTGCTGTTGCAATAAACTTTGGAATGCCTTCCTGAACCCCAAATTAAGCTCATGATATCTCATTGGAAATATAGTTGTGTCTAGTTATCATTTTAGCCATCAAAAAAATTATTTGGCCAGCCAATCTAGGAGAAACATTGATTTTCCCAAGGTCACTTCAGAGGTGCCCTTGATTCTCCTGAGGCAACGATATGCTTTAACATTTCTCTCAAACCATGACACCTGTGAAAAATGTGAAGGAGGCTTTTCTTCTTTGGCATGTTTTGGACAAAACCCTCTCTCCGTTTTCCCAAATTCATCTTTTATTGCTATGGAAAATCATTTGAGTGCGACTTGTCCCGATGTGTGAAACAAGGAATTTTTTCGAAATGGAGCGCAATGAAGGGGACAGGGGGCTTCTAAATTCTTGGGGAAACTTTTGGGAGTGGGGAGGGATGTTGGAGAGCAGGGGAAAGTGGAATCTCATAGATTGAGTGAGGGGAAAGGGTCCAAAAGGGAAAAACACAGGCCCAACCTAGAAAATTGCCAGGTTGTAGCTAGAAACTAGGGTTTGTGGAAAAATGAGGAATTTGGCAGATCTAAGGGATGGGAAGTGTTTGATAATGTACTTTAAGGATATGGGAATGTGTATGAACATCTGGATACAAGTTTTGCTGATGATTTGACCGTCCAAGAGAAATTGGCTTCAAAACCCTAGGAGAGGGAAATGAACTTGCCAAGGCACAACTGAAGCATGAACAAGATGTAAAATGACTCATTAGACACTGACATGATAATGAAAACCCTATGAATGATGATAGACTAAGCTGAATAGTGACATAAATTGGAATTTGGGCAACTTTAGAAGGAATTAAAGCAAACCCTAGACCTAATGCCTAGTGACCAAATTTTGCTTGAAAACTTTTTGAAATGACAAAATTTGACCTTAACACTCTAAAACCAATTTGTAAGAGCATATTTGATCACTGGAGGAAGGCTGGAAAGACTGACACTAACAAAAAGTAATGAATAAATTTTGTTACTCTCTTATGGACAAAGTTATGAGTGGTGCCACTATCAATAAACATGACTACTTGTCTATGCTTAATAAAACCTCAGATTTTGAGAGTTTGGGGCAAAGAAATTATATCTAATGTATCTAGTTATATAACTGGCTCATTTGGCGTAGTTGTGAGATCATTGGCAGGGTTGGTTTGTGGTTCACCCGCTTCTTCGTCAAGCACTTAAGTGGATGGCGCTTCATCAACTGAGTTGTTATTGGTAGCATCAATTTGAAGTGATTTTGGATCCTTTCATTTATGTATTGGGGAGTGCTTATGATCACAGTAGTAGTAGAATTATTTTTTCCTTCATTCAACCATTTCTACATGTGACACATTTTGATCCTTAATTTTTTTGGTTGGGCCCATATTCAGGGCGGGACATGCCTTTGTGCAAAAATTAGATATTTGGAATGGTCATTTAAGACAACTTCTACATCTGAGGCCATGCAACATGCATCCAACCAAGCATCTAGGTGATGCATTTAGAAATGGGCCTGGATGGCTAGCTCACACCACTCATGAAACATTCCAACTAAAGGTCATTTCCTAGTTCATTAGTTCTCATGGCCAATTGTTCAAATTATGCAATTTAGTTCCTTGATGTAACTTTTTCCCTCCACTTAGTGAGATTATGCAAAATATGTGATTCCCAATAAAAGTAGTCACATATGGCCTTTGATAACATGTTCCAAGTTGGCTTCCATGGATAACATTTATGATGCCACTACCACCAGGAAAACCTCTCTTGGTCCAAGTAAAGGGCTCCCACATGTAATTTAGTTCCATCATCCCATATACTATTAAGGGTGAAATATTGTTCCATTCATGCCACCCATATTGCTGGGTTAAAACCATCAAATTTGTAAATGTCCAACTTGGGTGTTCGTTGGCTCAAAGATTGGTGAGATCCATGGAAATTAATGTGATGGATGCATTTTCCTTCTACATGTACCTCAACACGAGGTTTGTATCTCAAGGGTTCATGAGACGTCTTCAAATTAGTGAACTCTTTAGTGTTGTGGTTAAAGGATGTCTCAAAGGTCTTGAATTTTTTCTCGAGGACTTCTATTCTCTCCATTTCCTTCTCTGTAGCCATAACTTGAGACCTGGTACCATACATACACTAGCCCCAGTCAAACATTTAGTTTATTTGAGAGTATCATGGTTGTAAAATTGCACTTGCCTATTCTTTTCCTTTAATGCCCACTTTTCTCTCCCGTGACATTTTATTCTTACCCACCCCTAGCATATTTCTGTAGTTAAGGGATTCAATGGATTTTTTATATCCTATCCATTAAATCTTATGTATGAGTTGTTATCATGGATTATTTATCTCAATCTTATCTTATAATGAGAACTTTTTTTTTCTTTATTTAGCTAGAATCTCTTGCTCAAATCTCTCATTCTTAAGTTATTTATTTTACGAACAAATCATGACTCTTCTGCCATCCATTCTAACATAACTCATTCTAACATAACTCAGTGTGAAAAAAAAGATATCATTACAAAAATGGAGGGGTATTACACAACAAAACTTACTTGTAGTTAGCATGTGCACTATTTAATTCTAGTCTACACAACCCTACAAGTTATGAAGAAAAATAATAATTATATATGTGCTATGGTAAGAAGCCTAATATTTAATGGAAATCACAAATTACTAATATTTAATAGAGAGGAACTCTTGACATATTTTAGTTAATAAGGGAGGAATAGATATAACATGGGACTCTGTACAACCTTTTCATTAAAAAAGATGGAATTGATATATTGTGGTAATTATTTTTAATGGATACCATGTAATGGACTCTAAATATAATATGATGGAAATGATAATTTTATTGGGACTAATGGATAATTTATGTTTTGTCATTCCATACAATGTGAAAAACATGAAAATAGTAACTATTGTTCTAAACTATTGAAATAAAATAAACATTGAAATTACATCACTTGTACAAGATTAACTATCTTTCTTGAATTTAAAAATAAGATAATTTAAAATAAAATAAAAAAGTTAAATAGCATCTATCTAATCAAAACTAAAATGCAACGTTATTTTTTTCTCATTCAAATATTCATAGTTTTTATTTTATTGGCCAAAGGAAGGCCATCTTTTTAGTGAATCTATTTATACAATGTGATTTTCTTTCTTGAATTCAAAATGGATATTAAGTAAAATACTTGTTATTAACTTTGTAATATGAATTTTCATATTTAATTTTAATAGTTAGGTTAGTTCAGTGAACTATAATGTAAATATAAAATTATATCTATTCGTTTGTAGCAATTCTATTCACATCTATCTATCTATTTGTAGTAATTCTATGTCACAAACAAAGGTAAGAACTTTGTATATGATACTTCCTCTAACTTCAACAAATTAAATTCTCTTTTTGAAAATAAATATGCAAAAATGAAGGTGTTGATTCAACCTTATGTGTTTCATGGTTCTATTTTAACTGGAACAACCAACTAGAAGGTGATCAATAGTTCATCATACATGAAGGATTATGATGTTGGCCATTTCTCATCCATAATTATATATTTCCTTTGATTTTCTATGGTATATATGCTTAATGAACTAGATATGAATCTCATTTCAATGAATTATGCATTATAGCTTCTCCGACATGTTCCCACATTATCAAAAAAACCTTTAGTACATGAACATATTCTCACAAATTGATTGGTTAGTGAAAAGCAAAAAAATATGTATTTATATTGGGAGAAAGTTGATGGCTATGTAACATTGTACATGTGTATTTTATTTTTCCTCTTGACATATAATGCCTTGATTTGATTTCCTTAAATTTGTTAATGGAAGCAATGTTTGTAGGCCCTTTTCTTATAATGTTTAGCAAAGGAAGGGAAACTAGAACTAACATGGGGTTTCACTTCACTGTCCTCTCACTACTACACAATGGGGGGTTTTAAGACAATATTTTAGACATTTTTTGGGTATATTGTCTTAACTTGAGACAAAAAAAACTTGTGTATTGTCTTTAAGCGAGTGTCTAAAAAATTATTGTCTTAAATATTATTGTCATAAAAATTATTTTCTTAAAGATTATAGTCTTCAAAAATCGTCTCTATGAAGACAATATATAACACAAGAATTATTGTCTCTCTTGAGACAATTTTATTTTTTTCTCTCTAGAGAGAACACTTGGATTAGAGACAATATGTATTTAATACCAGCTATTGTCTCTCTAGAGGCAACAAATTTTTTATTTAAAGATCACTTTTGTCTTTCTAGATAGAATATAAAACAATGAATCCAAAAATATCTCATCATTGAAATAAATCGATATAAAAAAACATTTAATTAAAATAAACTACAAAATCGTTGATTAATTCATGTTAGCCCACAATGGAATTGAACCACCAACCTCCTGCTTGTAAGGAAGGCACTCGTCCATTTAGCTAGCACACTTTAAGAATTATGTGAAGAGTTACGACAATCCTGAAAACTACGTCTATAGCCATTGATTCCTCATTCACATTAATATGTCCCTTATTAAGCTCTCATTTCCTAATATTATGGCATGTTCTCCCTCAGAAGCTCCATATAGGGGGATTGCAAGGATTTTTTAGTGTGTGGAATAAGGATGGGAATAAGGAATGAATGGGAATAGAATGTGTCCTACAAAATGGAATGAGAATGGCATGTGTGCTATAGAATAGAGGGAATTAACAGGAAATGTGTGCTACATACTAGGTTAGGTGCCCAACTACCTTTATGTCAATTCTTTGAAAGGGTGTTGGTCCAACTCATGAACTGCTTCACTACATATTAACGTGAGGCATGATTGGTCACATCTAAAACCTATTCCTCAGCATGAAAGAGTCAATTTGTTTTAGATAGAAGAGGTAAATCAATGAACACAAACTAAGGAAGGAGGATCATATCTAGTGAAATAAGGAGGATACTCTAAGGAAGGATAGTTACCGAAGGAAGGGTTGTACTAGGAAAGCTGTTGTATTAGGAAATATGACTTGCCTTATGACTTGCTATATCAAATGGAAGGAAGGCACAACCGCACCTCCATTGCATAAGTTGATACACTTTAGGGCCTTCATTGATAGTGCCTATAGGAGATGCCTATAGGAGGTGCATTTAGTATGTTCCTATCACATCCTCTACCTCATACATTCATCCTTCTCTCCATTTTGCGACCTCATCTTGATATACATATTTCAGTTCATGGAAACTAATTCATAGGGGGGGGACAAGCCTCTAAACAAGAAGTTACTGGATATAGAAAAAAAAATTATATATTAGTTACCTGGAGTATGGTTGTAACACCTATAGTTGTACCAGTAGTAGTACCTATAGCTGTCCTTGTACTAGTAACTAAGTGTGTGTTTGGTTGATTGGGTGAGGTAGGTAGGGAGAATATCTATTGGTATTAGGTCTAGTGAGATGAATAAGGGGGTATGGGGTTAACTAGCTTGGATGTGTGGCTTGTATGGATCATTGAAATCATTTCAGGTGGGGAGGTAAGGTGGCTTGGGTTAAGGTCATTGCTAGCTTGACCTGACCAACTGTATAGTCCATATGAGTATGCTTTGGTTTATTTGGTTGGCTAAAGGTTCCACGCGCTGGTGTTTCATGAGGTAACCAACGCAGTAGCAGCACGAGTGACGTGTCCCAATGATAATATCGTAACTACTTGCTTGGTCAGATGGGATCATTTACTTGTTGTAAGGAGTGGTTGTACGGGTTGGATAGGATGGATGGACTAGCTAGGGTGGATGGGGGATGGTACAACTGGTCTGGCTGGGATGGCCATAGAGGATGGTTTGCTGAATGATTGGTTGGATGGATTGCTTTATTTGTTGGATGGTTTACACAAAATTCTCACTATAAGGTACATGATAGAGAAATAAACAGTATGATATGAAGCACGAAGAAGCAAATCCATGGCTAATATGAGCTCAATATCAGAGTAACTTTTAAGACAAGGAGTAGGATTTTAACTGCACAGAAAAACAACAAGAGTATGTAAAATGATTTATTAAAAACATAAATGTAAGACTTAGCATACAAGTAGGTCCCGAGAAACGTGCACGAGATTTTTGTTTTTGGGTGTGGCCAGCCCATGCTTCCTTAAAAAAAGATGCTTGATGTGATATTGCAAGAAATTCAGCAACCACGCATACAAGCAATAGAAAAATTTTATTATAATTTTACCGAGACAATGGAGATGCTGACAAAGAGAGACCAGATCTTTAAATGTCAAGGAGCATTGCTACTTGATACTCACTGAGTAGCTCTCACCGAAAATGTCATCTCTTCAGTATGTAGTGAGGAGAGGCTTTTAAGGTCCCCTAAAACAATGGAGTTGCTAAAAATAAATTCTACAGTTTCTTTTATTTGCAAACATCGAGGACATTTGCTACTCATCCAATAAGCCATCCCAAATGTTAGATCTTTTCAGTATCGATAGTGAGCAGGCTTGTAAGGTCCCTCAACAGGAACATTGATATACTCTACCTGATCAGGAAAAATATTTGTTATCTTGGCACCCAACTTGAGCAATTGCAGAGCAACCATCTTCTCATCTAGATGCTTAGGCAACACATAGACCTTCTTCTCATACTTCCCTGATTTCTTCTCATTCCAGAGCTCTAATTGAGCAATTACTTGTAGTAAAAGGTAGAGATTATTCACCACTTATGGAACATAAACCTATGTAGCAATGGGTCATACGCAACAATATAATCAACAGATTGGTATGCCTGAGAAATCTAGTATGTACAAGCAATGGTTGCAAGGCATTAGAAATATTTACCTAGTTTGTAAAGGAGAAAGACATGACAAAACTTGGGTGGCCAATTGCACAACCCAAGTTCATCAAACGTCCCTCTGCAAGACAATGATGCCACTGTTGGTGTCAGGAAACACCCACCTATTTGTTTGAGTCTTGATGGTAATCTTCTTAACACCAGGGAAAGTTTCAAGGCCTTGCATATCAAATCTCATTGTCAAAGTGACCGATGTTACAAATAATGGCATTGTTCTTCATTTTCCTCATGTGACCTACAATGATGATGTCCTTGTTGCCAGTGGTTGTCACAAAGATATTAGCAGTGCTAACTACATCCTCAAGGGTGCAAATAGGAAGGCCTTCCATAAGTGCTTGTAAGTCACAGATAGGATCAATCTTTGTGACAATGACCCTAGCTCCAACAACTTTCAAGGTTTCAGCACAGCCCTTGCCAAGATCTCCAAACCCACAAACAACAACAAACTTACCAGCAATCATGACATATGTGGCTCTCATAAGACCATATGGGAGAGAGTGCCTACATCCATACAAGTTGTCAAACTGAAAAAGAAGAAAGAGAATCAGAATCAACACAAACTGTGTCTCAAATAGAAAAATTTTGAAGAAAAGGAAGATCTGAGAAATCTGGTCCTAGATCTATAATTTCACAATAATTCAAAACTTCAATACAAGTCCAATCATCTTTCAAAACCTTAGCTAATATTAACCTATCATAGCTAGACAACTGAATATATGTAAAGGTCCTTAATTTTAAGTATGAAGATGCATCTACACCCACCCTAAACTCACATTGATTCAGGACCCTGAAAATTGATTTTTTTTTAATGTAGTGGAAACTACTGAATCCTAAAATGTAATGTAATGCAAGCTAACTATACTGAAAGAATCATGATGTGATCTCAATCATACTGAAGAATCAAGGCAACTAACAAGAGCAATGTAACTCATAATGTCATGAATGAGACCAAAATTCCCCCAAGGCCATATTAGATCCAACATCAAGAACCTAGTATCGCATGATTAAGATTAGCATTAAGATTAAGATACTTCCAAATGCTCTAAATAGATAAAATATAATACTGTCAAAACTGATAAATAACTGCTTGAAATTTACTATACTATACTATAAATATGTATAATAGTTTGATGATGAGATCCTAACTACTTTAAAACAAACACAAAACTTATTGTTAGAACCAAAAAAACAACAGCTAATAAATATTCCACATCTCAAACAGCCTGACAAGATCTAAACAACAACAAACCTACAAGAAAAGTGTGAGTTCAAAAATAAATGAAAACAAATTTCAAATCCAAACCACAATACCTAGACAAGATCCTACTTCAAAGCACCCCGAACAAATCTCAAAAGTCACACATCTATCTAAAAACATCTATTAAAAAATAGCAAGGGACAAAGAAATGAGGCAAGAATCCAAATCCAAGAAACAACATATAAGGAAGATCCCATTTCAAAAACTCTAGATGAGATATCAACATCCCCACCATGGCCAACTGAAAACATCTATTAAAAACAACATGATGTTTATGAAAAATCACTGAGAGCATAGACATGACATTAATTGGTGAAATTGGACACTATTATGACATGCATGACCCACTCCACCATATGTTGCATGATTTTAATGTAACAGGGCTAGGTAGAGGGAATGGGGATTTCTGGCAAATAGAAATGGACGATACGCAACAATATAATCAAGGGATTGGTATGCCTGAGCAATCTAGTATGTACAAGCAATGGTTGCAGGGCATTACAAATATTTATCTGGTTTGTAAAGGAGAAAGACATGACAAAAGATGGGTGACCAGTTGCAAAACCCAAGTTCATCAGACGTCCCTCTGCTTTAATAATGATGCCACTATTGGTGTCAGGGAACACCCACCTATCAGCGTGAGGCTTGATGGTAATCTTCTTAATGGCCAAGAATGTTTCAAGGCCTATCATTTGTAATTAATTGGGTACTTGCAAGATTTGATGTCAAGATAGGATGGTTTCTCCTAATGGTGATACAAGAAAATAAGTCGGAACATTTTTAATCTATATTTCAAAAATAAAAAGAAATTTTGCGAGATATTAGAGAATATATAAAACCATAAATGCAGGCTTTGAAAACTTAGTTTTCCTGTGAGAGATTATAGAAACTTCAAATGTAAAAAGAAAATGTCCAAATAACTATTCTAATTTGACATTCATAATGCAAAATTTAGAGTATCTTAGAGCACACCGAGGCACACCAAACCTCTCTAGTAGTGAAACGATGGCATATTTGACCTGCAAAATCAAGAGCTTATAAATTCTAATACTATCTAAAATGGAGCCCCAAAAAATCCTTGTTAATTGTAAGGGTGGTTATTCTTTAATGCAATTCATACATTATACAAGAAGAAAGATAGCACAATACAGAAGCAATGAAGCAAAAGGATGAAGCCTAACTAATAGGTGCATTATGATTTTATGGCAGGATGAGGTTGCGTGGAAAATTCACTCAACTAAAAGCTTAGAACAATGAAAGACATGAGCTTAATTGGATCTATAATCTTTGAATAAAAGTCTAGCTAAACTAGATATGTCCACCACTTCCCATATAAGTTTATCTTCAATCTTCGTGCAACATCTATTTTAGTAATAATAGGCATGACCTCGAGTAAGTGTGATTCAGTTTATGTAGTTTGGGTTGTGGTCTAGTAGAAGCTTGATATGAGTCTACCCCAACTAACCCAGGTTCGATTCTCAGTGTATACATAGTTGGGCATCAACAAAGTGAAACATGCCAAGAATTTTGCACCCACTCAAGCCAAAATTTGCACAGTCCAGTAATAAAACATCACAAGAATATTATCAGTTCATAACGTAGCTTTAGATACAAATAAATCATCTCAAAAATATTACCAGTTCAAAAAACTTTAGATACAAATAAAACATCACAATAATATTACCACCTCAAACATCACAATAATATTACCCATTCCAAGAGTTCTGAATACAAATAAAACATTACAATTATATTATGAGTTCACAAAGCTCTAAATACAAATGAAACATCACCATAATATTACGTGGTGATAAAGGTCTAAATACAAATAAAACACTAATAATATTACCAATTCACAAACATGTAAATACAAATAAAACATCACAATATTAGCAAAGCTCTAATGACAAATAAAACATCACAATATTAGCAAAGCTCTAATGACAAATAAAACATCACAATCTTAGCAAAGCTTTAAAGAAAAATAAAACATCACAATATTAGAGGTTCACAAAACTCTAAATATTTGTTCCAGGCATGCTCTTGTCATTCCATAATCGTCCCAAATTGTTTGTTCCCACCAATCACGTCCCCCCATTAATACCGTTAAATTCCCTAAGCTCTACATGTCTATACCTAACCTCCTCAACATTGGGAAATCCTTAGTCTTAAGGACACAGGGTAGTGAATGACCCCACCATACTTTGTAAGTAGGACATGGATACCAAATCCACCTTGTCTAGCATTGGAATTCCATTTGGCCTTTCTGTGAGGTCCCTCACCTGTGTGCATGCTTTTACTTTGAGAAACTTTAACTTTGGCAATGTCTCCAATGAAGGAAGTTCCACCATTTAATCACACCCAAACAATTTTGTTCTCTGTAGTAACTAAAACTCACAAATCTAGTCTGGTAAGTTCACTCACTTGTAGCTGATCAACCTGAGAGTTTGTGGTTTCTGCATATTTTGCATACTGCGAGGAAAATTCATGCTCAGATCTTGCAGAAGATGTGCATTATACTTCAAGGATAAGTGCCTAATTTCCAACAAGGTTCAGAAATCCATACATCTTTCATTCTCTTCGGTCCTTGACATTATAGTTAAAGCGAGCTTTGTTAGACGTGTGAGATACTTTAAAGGCTCTAAACTTTTAGAATGCAACTGTAGCTTTTTCAATGAAGTGAGCTGATATATCTACGGTGGAATCACCAAGTTTTCTAATCCCAGTAGGTTAAGATCTTGAAGCCTTGAATTATTGCATATGGCGGGAGGTAGGGATCTTATATAGCAGAAGGAAAGATCTAAAAATTCAAGACGTGGAAGATTGCATATGGCTGGAGGGAAATACCAAGTGTGAGTACGAATCAATGAGAGAAACTCCAGACATGTTAGTTGAATAAGATATGTTGGCACTGACACCATGCCAGTGTTGGCGAGATCAAGAACCTACACATATGTGAGGCCGTGGAAAAAGCTTTGTGGAACATGACCAGATAATGGATTTTGGACAAGCTTGAACTTACAACTTTTGAGCCATCGAAATAATTTGGAAGATCTTCAATTTGATTCCAGCGTAGAAATATTCTCTTACAATCCCAACTTTGTGCATCTGTAAATAATAACATGTGGCACTCTTATGTGCTTCGGTTTCCACACATTCTCTAGTTTTTTAACATCGCCAATGAGTTGCTTATCAACAAACAAACCACGATCTATAAGATGCCTTGAGTAGCTACGCACAGTGACTGCATCCATTGAATAGGTAGCCTATCTACTCTTGACAAGGCCTTCAACAATCCACATTCTCATCAAGATATCCACATCAATTTCTTCATCTTCATGGCACAGTAGAGAAAACAATTTTGCAAGCTTGAAGTGGACAAATCACCATAATTCCATTTTAGTGGCAGATACAGATCTTTATGAACATCGGGATGAATATCTCAAAAGAAAGGATCCTCACTTTTTATCAAAGGTACATAATTATTCCACTCATCTAGAGCTGGTTTCCCAATCGTTGATTTAGCCAATATAGTTATCGCTAATGGAAAACCTTCACACTTGTCTGCATATTTTGGGCATACTCCTTTAACTCCTTCAAAACATCACTGCCTTTGAAAGGTAGATTTTCAAACAGTTCCTGACCTTTTTCCATAGACAAGGGCTCCAATTCCAGTGTCTTGTACACCTCCATTAATTCCATATCTTTGTTTCATGTAGACAATAAAACTATGCTATGATGACAACCTTCCTTGACACCTAAGTATTCTAGCAGATCTAGGGGTGTCCACATGTTGTCTAATAACAAAAGAATTTTTCTATGAAAAGTGTTTGAGAGAATATCATCTTCTGGGTATTATGGCTAAGAAAAGACTAGGAGGTCTAAATTGATTGTCTCAGCAATCTGACCGTACAAGTCTAAAATTTGATAGGTTCGAGAGGTTGTGATCCAAATCACATCTTCAATCCAACTTTGGAAAGGCTTCCAGAAATTGTAGACCTGTTTTAGCAATGCCTTCTTTCCAACACCAGGTATTCCATATACACAAAACACGTGAGTTTCCTCTTGCCTAGCTTCCTATAAGTAAATAAGTAGATTAATCCTATGAAGAAAGTTTATAAATAAGTAGATTAATCTTATGACAAAAGTTTATAGTCGATATATACCCCAAATAAAATAATAATAATAAGCTTGCAAATAGTTTAATGGCTAAACTACATCAGCTCCTTGTGTACCACATTCTACCTACCTTTTCATTTCATAGTTTTAAGGTCCATTTTATGATTATATTAATAGCCTCTGCTACTTCCCAACTGTTAGTTGGACAATTCCACACGTTTTTTCTACTTGAGATTAGACTAGGAAACTCCCTCTCTTGTATGATACCGTGGAAATTTGCATAAGCATTTTCTATTTAAGAATTCTTGGGTTCATTTCCAAGACATCCCCTTGGCCTTCCTAGATGCCTTTCTGGTGTTGTTGTTGTGATTTCTGTGCCATTCTGTGTTGGGTTTATGGCTTTATCTTCACTACAAACAGTTAGGTATATTTTTTCATTTGGGTGTATGCTTTTAACTCCAATACTGGTCTTTAGGCATGCTTTCTGCATAAGTGTTTTCTGTTCTCTGTATTGGGTTTATGTTATTAGCCCTAATATTGGTCTTTTTCATGTTGAGCTGTGTTTTCATTATACATTTCTCCATTCTCTGTATTAGGTTTATGATTTTTTCCTCCCATACTTGCATCGCAATTCTGGGCTTTAGCTAGAAGCAGACTGGCTTGCATCCCTCTATTAGATGTATAGTTTTAACTCTTTAATTTTATTTTCTTTTTCCAAAAACTTATATTGGATGCACTTGTGAATCCTGCAAAGCCGTTGAAAAATCAAGGACCTTCTCTGAATCAAATAGCCTTGTCTCCTGCAAATACCAAATAAGCAAGTAGAGCAAGTGCATCAGATCTAGATCCTACATCTAGTTCCCCACAATCTTTTCTAAAGGAAAATGCATTTTGATGCTGTAGAACTATTTCTAAATCAAAATAGCTATCTCCCTTCACATAAGTAGCTAGGGAAATTGCATCAGATCTAGATCCTACATTTAGCCTTGCACAATCATTTCTCAGGGAACATGCAATTGTGACGTTTCAAAGCTTCTTCTAGATCGAATTAGGCTTCGCCCCACCACAAGCACAAGAAGGACCAGTGCATGAGATCTAAATTATACATCTAGATTTGCAATATCTTTCATTAAGATGCTTAGATGCAATTCCATTCGTTTGGAGTGTAGGTCCCCAATGTTATAGCATCCTCCTTCACTCTGCCATTAACATCACTAAGTGCTTTTGGTGTCATGCCTTGTGGGCTCTCTTCGGTTTTTGGTTGTTACCTATGTGATGCTCATAAGAATTGCAGGTCTTACTACTACAATGCACTATCCCTACGTTGGGAGTCCATTCCACATTAATAACCTTCTCCTTCTTCCTATGATTACTTTCCACTACTACAAATGTGCAATATATGAAGTCATAATGTAGGTCTCCAATGAAGTTGGGATATAAAGTCACAACACATGCCTCCAAGGAAGTTAAGGATGGATAGCTATTTCTATTGCAAACTATAGTCACTACACTACATTACACTAGCCATTATGATGGTAAGATTCCCAAATATGTGGATTCTGAATATGTTTCCATACATGTTCATTAATTCAATACTCAAGAAATATTTTCATTATATCTCAAATGCACAGCACCATGAATAAATAAATTGAAAAACAAAAAAAATAATATGGGTGCAACAATGCAGAACTACAGAGAACTAAATTTGATACGTTGAAATTCTTTTTTGAAGGAAGTGACCACCATTGGAAGTCTTGAGTGGAGAAATATTTTCGAGAGTTTCTCCAATGAATGGAAATATTATTCTACCAATCAGTAACTTTGATTTCTCTCCCAGATTTCCTTCACAAGTTTTATCTTTCAACACACTGCACATAATTACCTCTCAATGTCTTAAAAATGGTAGATTTTGACAACTTCTTCACTGTTCTAGCAGCAGGATCTTTAGTAGTCCTCATTTTAGCCAAGCTCCATAGATTATCTATCTAGTAGCATCACTTGAAATGAATATTGTAGGTCGAATGTTACCTTATTCCATGTGGCCTGATTCCCATATTTTCAAGAAATAAAAATCCACTGGCCCTAAATGGCTCGCACATAAATGAAAACATAAAAAGACTTGGAAACAAATTTTCACTCTAGAAAATACAAAAGAAAATAGGCACAAACCATTCATTACTAAGAATGGGCATTGTGCCCTGCTCCAGATCCACATTTTGGGGAGAATATTTAGACATGAAGCCTAAATACCCAAGAAGACCTTGTCTATAAGGCAAAAATCCTTGTCTATAAGGAAAAAAAGGCTTTCTTCTTTAGATCCTCATATTGTGCCCTATTGGCAGTATAATGCAGCTTTTGAAGTGAAATTCGCATCTTCCTAACAGAATTAGTAAAACTTCCCGCAGATTGAGTATTCAAGGTACAATTATTCGATCCTCCCGCCTCTTACTTGAAATTGATTTAACATTACAATTTTTTAAATATTTCTAGTGCTTTCTCCCCGAATTTAAACTTTTCATACTGGATTTTAATTTCTTATATTTCTCAACACTCCCACGCTTCTCGAATTTCTCCGAATGGGTAATACATAGACACCATAGCCTATCCTTTCCCTAGGCCATCTCTCACTCACACTTCATAAACTATTCCTAACCCCTTGGTTGAACACTGCACTTCTAGGCCCTATTTTAGAAACTGTTACACAATAATTTGTCACCGTTTGTCACCGTCCCCGTTAGCCCCCTCCCGCATCTTGGAGGACCCATTCTGGGACTTGTGAGAAGTGAAAAGACTTGAAACAACTTGCCTTATTTACCTCTAAACATGAGCTTCATATGCCCTTAAGACATCTCCTGTTCATTGCCCCTAAAAATAGCCCTTTTTGCATTAGCGTGGGTGCCCTATGTTATGCTCGTGCCAATGGGGAAAATACTAAAGAAAGGGCGCGCCATTGGCGCTCTGACCTAGATTCGCAATTGCGCCAACCAGTTTGAGCAAAATTCTTAACCACTCAAACCTCCGAAGTTTCTATCCACCTCATTCACCAAACTGATTCCAAGTTGAGTGAGGATGATTTGGCTTCGAATCTCCTTGGATGGAAAGTTGTTTGCCACCATTCCATGGAAGTTTCCAAGTGATGAAGCCAAATCCATGATTGTGGGGGATTGACCTTATCTCTTCCTTCTCCTCTATAAAAGATTGTTCCCATGGCTTGGACAAGCTAGTTCTGGTTCTAATAGCTTTGACTCTTGTGGCAATACTTGTGTTGAAAGGAAGATATCAAAAGGTTGGAGTTGCAAGAAGCCTTCTTTGCATCCATAAGGTTTTCCCTAAGTAAGGAGACTTTGTCACTAAAGAGAGAGAGAGCTTGTTCCTCACCCCTTCAAGCTTTTGCAAGACTTGTGTAGCTGAGCACCCAGCCAAAGGAGGACTTGACGTCAGGACGCTGGTTGTATTCTCCTTTGTTGAATATTAATAAATAGATGACTATCATTATCGTTCCATTCTCGTTGTACTTGTAATGGTTGATGTTGAATTATATCCTTCCTGGCTTATGTATAATTGCATATATTAGATTGCACGCTTGGGTTTGTGTTTGTTCTCTTTGTGTGCAGGTGTCCATTCACGTGGATAGTGGAGGATCGTGACCGGCCAAGGCAAAGGAACGCGAGAACCATCTCTCCTACGAACTAAAGCATTGGATCTCAAGTAGGCCTTCATCACCTACTCTTTATTTGAAATTAGGAACTTGTGTGATAGCATTGTTTGATTGTTGCTAGACCCGTTCTGGGCTAGTAGGGATTGCCTCTATCCGTAGAGGGGATTTACCTCTCCAACAAAAACCCTAGCACATGTGATTTTACCAACTTTGACCCTTAATCTTCTTCGCTCTAGAAGGAGAAATGTTTTATTCAAGCTCATGCTTGAGATTCACCTTAACTTTCTGCTATATTCGACCTTCAAGTATGACTATGATACTTCAGCTCTTTCTACATTTTTGACAGCGTAGATTCTTCGCACGTGTGGAGGATTTTAGCCCTAAAACAAACCCAAACAACTTTTCTTTTCCTTATTACTCTCAATGGCTATGAGGCTATCTTCCATGACCTTTTCACACTTCTTCCTTGCTTCAAACATGCACTAAAAATCTATCTCAAATGAGGCTGAGCTGCCCTATTTATAGTAGTTTTCTAATGTAAATAAGTTGACTTGATTTGAAGACAAGGCCGACATGCATTTTGAAGATCATCTTGAGGAGGACTTCTTGGAGGAGCTTGAGCTTGGTCTTAGAGGGCTTTTTTACTTTTTCATTGACTCATATACAAATGTAACATGACCAAGAAGGGTCATTCATACATGACATTGACTCAATTTGACTTTTCTGAATTCATGACAAAACCTATAGGCTCACAATGGGAACCTTAATTAAAATAAAATTTCTTGATCATGAAACCCATGATTCGGGAATTACAAAAATAATTATATCTTCTTATTTACATCAATTACATAAAATCACAGTTACACATGTCATTATGAAAACTGAACCTAGTTACACTTTTCAACAACCCTGAGACTCAAGCTCTCTATTTACAATTTTTTGCTAGACACGAAGATTAAGAAAAGAGGAAAAAATATACAAAGAGAGAATAATGAATAAGGAGTTCCTGATTACCCTACATATATAAGATCGAAGTCTAAATAGCTATGAATTGTCAAAGTCAAAACTCTCTTAGCTAAAAGCCAATTGTGGTAGGAACATATTATTTTTGAGTAAAAAAACAGTTTGACCACCAATTCTTCTTTCAAATGTCGGTTTCGAAAACATTCAAACAACGATTTAAAATATGTATTTGCTAACTTCATCATTTATGGTTTACCATTCACTTTGAATCTGAAACAAAATATGGAAGGTTTTCTCTATATCCTTTGTTTGTGATATTGTTGCACACTTTTTGTTGAGAACATGCCTTGGTATTAAACATAAAATGTGTACAATGAACATAGATAAGAACAAGAAGCAGAAGTATGTACAAATATCAAAGAGAAAAAAAAAAAAAAAAAAAACCTCTTCCTCTCTAAAACTGAAGGATTTTTATTGCACATTCATAATTAATAAAAAAAAAAGTATCTTGTCATTCATCAAACAGAGAGTTTCATACAAAATAATATGTAAATAAATTCATATAATTATATGATCACTTGTATGGGTTCAATTCAAAAGAAATAAAAAAAATAAACTTCAAACAATGATGTCCCAATTTTTTTTATATCATATGGTGGCCAACATTTGCAATGCCCACATTTTCCACCTTCTGTTTACATATATTGGACTGCATTGGTCCATCATCTACTGAGCTACATAAGAAACTAACATTCATAACAATGAATGGAGTCAGATTTCGATGTCCTAGAATCATTATTTGAAGGTTGAAAAAATCGGGGGTTTTTCTATTACGTAATTACAATATTGCGCTAGACATGTAGATTAAAAAATATGAAAAAATCTACATAGAGAGAATAATGAACAAGGAATTCCCTATTAGCCTGCATATATAACATGGAGGTCTAAATAGCTATGAATTGCCAGAGTCAAAACTCTCTTACGCTAAAAGCCTGTTGTGGTAGGAACATATTATGTTTGAGTAAAAAAGCAGTTTGAAAACCAACAATTCTTCTTTCAAATATCAGTTTCAAAAACATTCAAACAATGATTTAAAAGATGTATTTGCTAACTTCATTGTTTAGGGTTTACCACTCACTTTGAATCTCACACACAATAGGGAAGGTCTTCTCTATATCCTTCGTTTATGACATTGTTGAACACTTTTTATTGAGAACATTAAACATAAAATATGTATAATGAACAGAGATAAGAACAAGGAGCAAAGGTATGTACAAATATCAAAGAGGAAAAAAAATATCAAAACCTCTTCCTCAAAGCTTCTAAAACTGAAGGATTTTTATTCCACATTAATAACTATTTAGAAAAAATATCTTGTCATTCATCAAACAAACATTGCCATACAAAATAAGATGTAAATAAATTCATGTAATTTGTTGGTCACATATATGGGTTCGATTCAAAAGAAAAAAAAATCAACTTAAAACAATGATGTCCCAATTTTTTTTATATCATATGGTAGCCAACATTTGCAATGCCCACATTTTCCACCTTTCGTTTACATATATTGGACTACATTGGTCAATCATCTACTTACCTACATAAGCAATTAGCATTCATAACAATGAATGGAGTCAGATTTTGAAGTCTTAGAATCAATTATTTTAAGGTTGAAAAACTCGAGAGTTTTTATCTTAGGTAATACAGTCTTTCTCTCCGAACTTTCTTGTGTTTCACAACCTTAATTTCTTTAAGGTTTGGCGACTATCTAAAACAGACCAGACAAAAGAAAAGTAGAAACCAGATATGAAAAAAAATAAACAGTCATGAACTTCATCGTTTAGGGTTTACCACTCACTTTGAGTCTGACACACAATAGGGAAGGCCTTCTTTATATCCTTCGTTTATGATATTGTTGCACACTTTTTGTCAAGAATATGCCTTCGTATTAAGCATAAAATGTGCACAATGAACAAAGATAAGAACATGGAGCAGAAGAATTATGTACAAATATCATAGACAAAAAAAAAAATCAAAACCTCTTCCTCAAAGCTTCTAAAGTTGAAGGATTTTTATTCCACATTCATAACTAACCAGAAAAATATCTTGTCATTCATCAAAAGGAGTGCCATACAAAATAAGATGTAAATAAATTCATGTAATTTGTTGATCACATGTATGGGAGGAAAAAAAATTCAACTTCAAACAAAGATGTCCCAATATTTTTTATAACATATGGTTGCCAACATTTGAAACACCCACATTTGCCACCTTCCATTTACATATATTGGAACATATTGGTCATTCATCTACTTACCTACATAAGCAACTAGCATTCATAAGAATGAACGAAGTTAGATTTCAAAGTCCCAGAATCATTATTTGAAGGTTGAAAACCTCGAGACTTTTTCTCTTAAGTAATATAGTCTTGCTCTCCAAACATTATTGTGTTTCACAACCTTAATTACTTTAAGGTTTGGCGAGTATCTAAAACAAACCAGACAAAATTAGACAAACCAGAAAAAAAATAGACAACCATGACCTTAAGAATAAGCCAGTTGAAAACAAACATAATCAATTTCCTACATCTAGGTCTCAAGTTGAAAATAGAAACCACATTAAATATTGGTAGGTACTATAGAGAATAAAGACACTCAACAAAAATTCAAGAATTAGAACTACTACTTGAATGAAAAAATAATTATAAACCATTCAATTAAAACAGTTGCATAATCAATTCAAACAAATAGCATCAAAGAAAGTATTTAGAAAACAAATGTATATTGATGAAGATTCAAATCATACCAATGTGAAAACTTTAACTTTGTTGGGGAAAAAATAATCTTGTTTGATATTCTACATTTTCCCTCTTCTTATATTTTATTGTTACTTTTCTTTCTACATTTTGTAATTTATCTTCTTTCATCTTATTCTTCCACAAAATTGACAAAGGTAATGACATTCATGAGAATGGAATTCATGATAACGAACATTTTGTTCTCTGTGATAAATTCAAACACTTTACTTTGTTGGACTATTTTGTGGAGCTAGATCCTACCCAAGACCATCATAAAACCCTATGTAAAGGAACTCTGGGAGCCTTACAATTGGCACAGTTCAGCTAACCATAACCTAACAAAGGGTTATTCCTTGTTCTCTTTTAAAGAGAAAACCCATTGTGCTTAGGGCCCTTGGTTATGCTGGAACAATGGTGATGTTGTATCCCTAGGAGGAAGATTTCTCTGCAAAACAAACCACTCAACTGCCCTTCCCTATTTAGGTTAATCTTTTTGGGCTTCCAAGTAATTTTTGGGGTTCCTCGTGCAAGTTTCAACTCCTATTAGGAGTTCCATCCGTGACAAACTAATTAGGCTTTTTAACCCTAGACCGCAATGTCAAGTATGCATTATGGCTAACCTAGGAAAGGATCTGAAGGAGATTGCCTGCATCTAGGTTGGGGGCAATTTTTGGAGACAACATGTTATCAAAATTTGAATGGCTATTGTTGTACGTATGGAACTTGGCAGCCAGTGCGGCTCATCCCAATCCATAGGAATCTTTCCACTACGGGAAAATCAACATTAATTGAACAATAATCCCCTCAAACTAAGCCCCCATCATCAATGGAAAACAACGTTCTACAGTGAATGGTGTTTCCTACATGCGTTCCAAAAAACGATTGTAGCTTATAGATTAGTACAACATAAGTAGAGTGTTTGTTGTTGGTGCATTCCTCATAGTCCCAACGTTAAGTTATCTACTCACAAGGCGACAACTGTGCTAAATGTGGAATTTCCCACTTTCGTTGAGAATCCGAGAAGAAAATACAAAGGGTCGTGACCAAATTCCACTGGAAATCGCTACCATTAGAGGGTAATTCGGATGTATTGAAGGGCTTATGTGTTGAGGAGCTGTGTACAAGATTACAAAGTGTATTCAAGGTCTCAGAAGGAGAACAAGTAGGAAAACTTGAGGATTTTCCTACTATAAATAGGACTAAGCTTTTGCAAACCCTAGTCAAGGCCTTAATACGTAAATCCTAGAAATTTGGTATTGAAGTGGCAACATCCTTCAATAGAGTACATTTATTCACAAGCCCTAGATTTGATATACATTCCTCTGGTTGGTAAGGGTTCCCTAACTAGGTGTTTAAGGGATTTGGAGGCCAACTGGATATCTTGGTCCTACAATTGATCCATACATTTAGAAATATTAAAGTATTTGACATGTTTGAAGAGCGAAAATGAGAGAAAGTAGTGCACAGTACCCGAGCTTTTGGTATTTTTGCATGAGCACTTCAATCCAAACTCTGCACGCCATGGATCTGAGAGTAAATCCAGCGGCCCTACTAGTAGTGTTGTGGTGAGGAGGGACAACAGTTCTGTGGCTCCTGGCAATCTCTACACCACTCTCCATTTTTCCCCTTTAGTTATGGGCTCCCCTACAGAATCAATTGAGCAAGTCGAAAGAATAGGAAATCGAAGTGGGTATGGGAAACTAAGAACAACCCGAGAAAGCATTTTTATATTTAATACGATTTTATTTAATATTAAGATAATAAGCACAAAACTATGACATAAAATAATTTTTTATCTCGTACAATATATAAAAGCTTAGATATATATAAAGGGTGTTAAACTTAAAATTGGTTTTTTTTTTAAGAATTCAAATTTTTGAGGTTGTTTTTTTTATATCCATTATTATTATAGAAAAGGTTAATGCATATTTAATATTAAGATTTATGTGTAAGGATTGAAATTTTGTTAGGAGGATGTATTAATTTTGGAGTGACATATGATCTGTAAGCAAAAATAAAACAAATATAGACAATATCACATAGTAGTGTGAACATCATGTTGGGATGAATATATTTTTGACAAGACATATTGTGTTTATTTGGGATCATATTCATTAATAGCTCGTGTAGGGGGTCTTATTAATATTTTATCTATGGAATGGTATGTTTATATTTTTATCACAAGACAATCTAGATAAAGTGATGAGTGACATTGATTTTCATCATCTATAATTAGTTAATATATCACAAAAGGCCCTTTGCATGTCCACCCACTTCTCTAATCATCTTCCATAGAAAAACATAAAATATTGACACTTGGTTGTCATAATATATCTAAAGGATCTAATATACATGTAAATATGCAAGCTGTTTTTAAAGACCTAACTATATGGAAGAGCCCATTTACCTTTAAGCCTAAGATATTTATTGAAGAAAATGTTGATATGGAGGGCCATGAATATGAAGTACTTCCTTTTGGTACAAGATATAATATCTACACTAGTGAAAAATTGGGTGTTAATTTAATTTAGACTATGTTGGGATACATGCTTCACCATATCATAGGAGAAACGCCTAAGAAAATTAGGGTATAAGGGAGTGATCTCACAGAAAGTCCAAGGTTTGTTAATTTCATGGTCTCTCATTTGGATTCCATTTCCATTCCTCAATTGCAGACTTATATTAATACATGGCAACCACTAAACTAATGCGATAATGTATTTGGAATTTCCTTTCAAAAAAAATAACTTCATGTTTGCCCCTTTTCCGTAGTGAAAGTAGATTTCTTTCTCTCGACTTAACCAATATATATATATATATATATTATATATTATATATATTATATATATATATATATATATATATATATATATATATATATATATATATATATATATATTTTTTTTTTTATTTTTCAATGCAAATATGATAATAACCAACCTCATTTTAATTTTTTCTCTTTATATGGTGTCACTTGTGTAATTTGAACTGATATATTAAATTTATTGAAGTTCCTTTACTCATCCTAATGGGTAAAACTAGTGGACTATAATTCAAATATCAACCAATATCATTCCCTTTTGGAGCTTTTTATATTTAGAATTCATTAATAAATGTTAGTGTTTGATATGTTTCTTGAAGAAAGGAACCTATTGGACTAAATAGAAAAGCTAGATGCATTGGGGTATAAAATAAGTCCCATGCACACCATATAAATAAGCTACTTCAATAATATTTGTCTTCATGCCATTGATAAAATCTTCCCTTATTAACTAATTGATACTGTGATTGTTAATTTATTTGATAAATTGGAATATATCAACCACTAATTATACATGTTTTTTATTTCAATGTTGTTAATATAATGTGTCAAAGGTCTAGTTAACAGCTAGTACATAAGGATTAGTTCAATTGGTAAATTCTCTTGGAAAGGAGTTCATAAATCTCTCGATACAAAATCTTATTAATTCCCTTATGGTTACTAGTTGGTATTTTAGTTTCTAGTTACTATTGTGCTCCATTTGAAGACCAAGAAAGTTAGTGAATCTATGGGGACTGAAAATGTACCACGAGCCTCCCTTAGCACTTTTAATACATTGGTGAGTAAGGGAAAACATTTTGTAAGCAATCCACTTCTAGACAAACTGTAAGCAAACTCTCGCCATGGCCTCTCATCATGGCACCTTTCGCATATTTAAAAAAATTGCCTCTCTTATCCGGGATTTCAATAAACCATGTACCATAGTTAAACGAATGTCAAATTACGAGAAAAAGGTGTCAAAGTTGTCAAGTTGAGATGAAAATCTTGAGATGAGAGGAGAAGAGTAGAAGAGTGGGCATAAAAATGTGTGTCAGATGTCAAATGCAGAGGAGAAGAGTAGAAGAGTGGGCATAAAAATGTGTGTGAGATGTCAAATGGAGAGGAGAAGAGGGCATAAAAATGTGTAACAGATGTCAAATGAGAGGATAAGTGTAGACAAAAGTGAGAAGTGAATTGATTCAAAAAAAGGCCTATCAATTCCACTACAACACACTTGAGATGTTGTCTTGGTGATTTTCAAAAACACTGGAACTCTCGTGCTGCAATTCAAAATTTTGATGCACCTATATGTTGGTCCTTTGCATGATGCCAACAAAGATGTGTAATGAGGACACTAGGCTAACTCTCTTAGCGCAACTGTGTGATTCTCCATCTAGAATAGGTACTTATTCAAATTATCATGTGTCAAGTCCCAAATGCACAGTGCATGATCATGCCCACCACCTGCTAGAAGCTTTTTGCATTTTGATAATTTCAACAGTGTTTTCCCATCGAACTCCATAGAGAAAATGTCTTTCATCATAAAAATACCATTTTAAAACACAAAGATATAAGAGATTTGAGAAAATATGGGATCAAATAATTGATACCACTTGTACCTTTATTATTCAATGTTTGTATGAATATCTACCTCAAAAAGATTTAATAAAAGTAGTGTGGTCTGATTTGGTTTGTTTAAGATCTTTATTTAATAAAATGAATTAACATCATGAGATTATATGGATTAAAATTCAATGTTCGAATTTAGGATTCCAGGCAAACTTTGCTAAATTTAAGTTCAAATCAATTGAAATAAATGTTTAGAAATATTTTATTCATCCCATGGTCACTAACTTGATTCATTGCACCCACCTAATTGCATACCCATGGACGATCAGGTTAAATTTTAGTATTCAAGTTCGTTATATTAGTGTGAGTTGGTGGCCACAATTTATCCTAATTTAACATGGAACTTATTGTACTACACATCATATTGGCATCTTGAACATCCAATAATGAGAAACAAGAACAGTATGAAATATTGTAAATCGACAAGTTCATCGATTATTCAAAGTCCATAACATAATATTATTAGTAATTGCATCGAGAGGTGCAAAGGAATGTTGATAAGAAGAATCGAGAATGTGGAAGGCAATAATGAAGCTAAATATATGGATAATGAAATGCCATTGAAATTTGAGTTTCTATATATCTTCTAAAGAATGTAGTAGGAGGTTAAATTTCAGAATAATTTTACACTAACATAAATCTCGCATAATAATAAATGTTTTTATTGGAATATTTAGCATGGGTTCATTCTCTCATTATGAATTCATGAAATGACCTTTTCATAGTAAAAAATTGTTTACTTTTATGTAATGAACAAACTACCTATAAAATCATTAGTGGTACTCACTAATTATCTTGACGATTTGTGTACTGGACTTAAGCATGCTACTGTGCTTTTATTTCGTTTATGTCCTTTGTTTAATAGATGTTGTGGTTGATGCAAACAAGGAAATAGAATTGGATCCTTCTATGGCAAAGGCATACTTTCCTAAGGGGTAAACATTTTGTTCTATGTTCAGATTTTGACATGTTTCTCTTTCAGGGTTTGGTGGTGTGAAAATGTAGTCACTCATCCACTAGCCACATAGGTTAATAGATGAAATAAGGGTTGTGTTGTGACTATCAACAACCCCCCTTTTTATTAGTGTTAGTAATAACATTAATAAATGGGGACCCTTCTAAAACTATCAAATCTTAGCATTTAATGTTGCCTTTTTATTTTTAGAATAAAACAAGATATCAAAGTGGAACTTGCTAAAACATGGAAATTTACCTTTTCATACTCCAAGCATGTAAAACTTAACAAACTACGAATTTCTTTATAAAAAGTGCTACATGACCATAAGGCTTAAGAAAAACTTTATAATGGAAAGTCTTGAATATTTAAGTATAACCTTGAAAAAACTTGCTTAAAAAAAAAAAGGAAAAAAGATTATTCTGGCATCGCAAAAGGTTACAACGGGCATCCCTTATGAAATAAATCCTTGAAAATGTAATCCATGAGAATGCCAGATTATGAAGCTTACAACCTCATCACATTGCAAATTCCAATACCATGACGCCACATTATGCAGCATAACTAAATATTGTGAAATGTGATAGCATCTCACAAATTGCATATTGCATCAGCTCATGTAACGATGGTTTAACAAGAATAGGCTTTGCGATATAGTGACCTGCAATATTTTGAAGCAAATCAAAAAATCGCTTTTATTACAATTAGAAGGGCTCAGAGTTCTAGGACAGTACTTCCCGGCATTTGATGCAAAATTATGAGCACTAAAGTTTAGCATAATGGTGCATTAGTGGTCATTTATTAAAAATGATTAGGATCAATGTAAAGGACTATTTGATGCAAGTTGGTATCATTTGATGTGATTTAGAATTAAATCTCTCCTGTCACCTTATTTTCATCTTTCTATTGATTAATCCTGTATTAACTATCATCTTTATCATATTTTTTCTCTTTGCTTGCAACTGTTAGGAAGAGCACACAGAGAGTAATACACAAATAAATGGGGAAAAAAGGCAAGGCTCCCGCGTTTGAGAAGTCAGAAATGACCACATTATTCACAGACACTACCTCCTGTCAGGACGCAGGGATATCTATGTTGGAAGCGGTGTATCAATTGTTAGAGGCCGAATAACCAAGAATTACAGAGGTTACAGTTACAGCGAATGGACATGGCTCTTTTGAGCCATCCTTAACTGAACTTGCATATTTGTTTCTACACTGCATTGCTGCAAGGCCGAAGATACTCCCCTACACTGACATGGTGAAATGGATTATTGATCACACAGACATATCTAATAGAGAGTTCAAGATGAATAGCTAGGAGGTCATGGGGTCATTTACTCCAAAGAATTTGAGGCGTATGTACCACTTACGAGAACCCCAGGCTAGCTACAACAAGCAATTTTTCGAGAAGTTCGCCAAGGAGAATGAAGACTTGGCAGAATCCAAAAGGCACTGGTCAAAAAATGTGGAAAGATTGAAAACAGATAAAAACAGTATGTACATCAATGGCTCTCTTTGTTCTCCTTACTATTTTGTTGTTGCAATGTTATGTAGACTATTTGGGAAACTAGACATCAACAAGTTTTCATCAGAATAGATACCTCTATTGGATGCGGCTACGAATGCCACAACAATGGATTGCACTCAAATCATGTTGGACAATTTATCCACTGCAATTGTAGGATGTAGAACTAAAATAAGCTTTGCTTCGAGGGTTTACCCTCCATTCTTTTTGAGCACCTATGTTATGGATGTTATTTGTTTTGTTTCCGATTTTCCTATTATGGGATGGAGGTGGACAGTACAAAATCCACTTCCCATTCAGGTTTATCAAAAAGTATTATGGGAATCTAATTTAATCCTGCATTTCTTAAAAATTTGTCATGGAGTTATGCTCCTGATTTATAAAATGCTCTACAATTGAGATGCCCCAAGGTTTTCCCGAGAAGCTGAAGTGGATATTCTCTCAGTGGCAATGTGGTTTGGGGAAGAATCATTCATCTATATCAGAGTGTTTAGTAGCATTGCTTCACCCCATGTGCTACCTTTTTACGTCCCTAACAAGCTGATGGCTAGGGATATAGCCTATTATACCTATGGTGTGGGGGGAATGAGCAAGGTATTGAAAGATTCCAAGAAGGCCATTTGGCCCCAGTTTCTTGTAGTATGCAGAGCATTTGTATTGCATGACTTAGGTCATGCTTTCAAAGAGGTTGATAACGTGCTATGTTTACAACTACCACAGTTCTTGGGGAGGCAATGTGATCCCTTTGGTGTTGTAAGCAATTTTACCACAATGGTTAAAATAAAAGTATTTTTTCATGAAGAAGATCCCCTTGATGATGATTTTCTACAGAAAAAAACCTTCAGAGAGGTTAAACATACAACATGAATTTCTTTTGACCAAGAAAGTCTCCAAAAGTTTGAAAATTATAGAAAGCAGAGGTTATCAAATGTCCCATTGGACCAATTGCTCATCGAACGAATAAGGGAGCCTACTGCCAATGTTAGCATAAGTGAAGGTTCTAAAGAAAAGTCCAAAACAAGTTCTGGAAAAGAATCAATTGAAAAGTCTAGTGATCAATCCAAGAGTGAACACAGTATAAGCGAGGAGTCAATAAAAGACACAACTCAAAATACAAAAAATCTTGATTAGCAAGCTTTGTCCCCAAAACAAGCTGAAGTTCTCACTCCTCTTACAAAGCCAACAAAGCCACTGGTAATTGATTTGGAAGGGGAATGGGAAAATTTTAATAAGATAATAAGCACATAGGAATAGAGCACAAAGCCATCAACAAATACAAAAGAGACAACCACAGAAATGGTAATAGAAAGGGTTGTCGATAGTCAGGAAACAAAGCACATTCTTGTTGCTCCCTTATCTGAAATTGGATAGACCCCACTACAGACCCATCTAAAAAATCTAACTAGGCTCTCACAGATCACAGGTGTGTACACTTGAGAAACTATTGATAAAGCAACAGAGGTCTATTGCTACTTAAAGAGAGAGAGGATAGGATTTTGTTTTTAGAACAATAGTTACAACAATTTAGCATCGTTCAAGAAGTAGAAACACAGTTGGCAAAACTCCGACAAGATTTCCAACAAATGCAACTGCCACATCAAAGCAGTTTGGCTAGTAAAGAAGAATAGTTACAAGTTATGATAGAACTACATAAAGAAGATCCCAAAATTGGGGAGTTTATCACAGAAGCACTTGCTCTCAATTTCCATCTCTTACAATAGAAAGAACTATTGTGCCAGAAGATCTCGCAATGGAATTTCCATTGCGAAATGAGCGATAATATTACAAATCAGTCATAGAATTACTACTTGAATATGATTCAATTTTTAAGAAGGTCTCAGACTTCATGAACTAGCGGAGATACGAAGAAGGGAAAATAGCAGACATGCCCAGAATTAATGAATCGCACAAAGATATTTTATTTGTGAAATGGGATTCTTAGGTGAAGGAACCAGAACAGGAAATGGAAGAGGCGGTGAAAGCAGTGAATAGTTTCATTAAGTGAAGAAATGAAAATCTCCACAAGGCTGATTTGGTAGCAGAGACCACTCTAGGCTTCCTTCCTATTAGAGTCGGTCTTTTCAGTCCTCCGTCAGAGATCAAAACTCTTTCTGCATTTCATTTTTAGGAGTTTCGCTCCATTCACTCAGCTACATTCCGCTAGGGGCATGCCATAATCTGACGGGAGGGTCTTATCAGTCATTACCCCTTACCCCTCATGTCTGGCACCTGTTTGCTTAGGTCTTTTCATCAATTTTTATTGAAGTCCATGACAATAAATGTTTGATCTTTTAATGGACAAGAGTCATTTTCAGTCATTAGGTCTAGGGATTAGTCAATTTGATCTTCAACCATGTCCAATAAAGCCATGCAAGACAGAGGGAGGCCCTTAAAAGTTATGATTTAAATATTGTCATCGTCATGTTGACAGATTACGACTGTTCTTCAAAACTCTGTTTTGAAGAAAAGTAAAACAGTGTGTCATTTGTGATAATTTTCAAAAACGTTTCCGGTTGATCTCTTCAGGCGTAGTCATGGTTTCCTTGACCAAATGCCATGTCAACAACCCCTACAAAAAGTGCCAATAATTTCATCATTTTAGCTAAAAATTTAAAGGGAAAAGTGAAATACAAAGTTGAATTAAATCAGGAAAAGGGCCGAAACAAAACATTACCAAAGTGGGTTTTGAAGAAAGAAAAATCAAAACCATGACTCCAAATGTCTTTATATAGAATTTCCATAAGGAACAATGTCATTTTTCACACCAAGGATAGAGAGAAAGCATTTCAAAGTGATTGTGAGAGCAAGCACGCATTTTGAGTGAGGTTGGAGGTGTTTTCATAGGCGCGCCACACAGGCAGAGGGGCGCGGCGCACAGAGGGACCGAGGCACACTGGGCGCGACCACACAGTGTTAAAATAACATGAGCATGGTGCACACAAACAGCATAGCGCACTGGGTATGCTGTGCGGCGCACACCCATAAATGCACGATTTTTCTCCAAATTGCAGCAAATCACCTTTGAATCGCTTAAAATTGACAGGTAGGGTCGACATCTCAGTTGCTCATATATTTTTGTGAATATGATGGTGGTTTACGGCCATTTATAGTTGCAATAAAAACTCCTAAACACTACCACTTGAAATCATCAAAACCATTGCTCTTAGGCTTGCAGTGCCAAGGTTCCTGCTCCCTTTCACCTTTCCCTGCTTTCCATCATTCCCTTCCCCCCTATTCCATTTTTCCCATCTTTCCCTACCCTAAAACATTACTAAACCCCTATTCCCTATTCCCTATCCCCTCCACTCATTTTTCAAATATAAAACCCCAAAATCCTACCTTATAGAATCCCCAAACCCTCCTACATTTCCCTAAACAAACTTTCTCTCCATAATCCCTAATCCCATGATATTATTGCCCTTCCTAACAGTCCCTTTTGCATTGTTCCCCTTGGTGGTAGAGTTCATAACAACACATAGTTTCATACATCATCAAAGGGCAGTCCAAGCACAGTCCATATACAATAGTCATGGCATCTGAGCATTCATCAGAGTATGAAATGGAAACCCAAAGTGATTCATCCTCGGAAGAACATGCTCCCAGAAGACATCACAAAAGTGGCAGACATGTTAGGGATGAACCAACCACCCTTACAGAATTGCAGGCCTACCCTCTTGCTATGTCATGTTTCCAGCATCTGTCATGTTTTGAGTTTTGTCAAAAGGTGGCTAGTGTTCGAGTTCATCATGAGTTGGCCCGTCTCTTTGTGCTTCACTTACATGGAGATCACACTAACTTAGTCGGTGTCAGCTTCACACTGACACTTGAAATTGTCTCATTAGCAACTGACATACCGAACATTGGAGAACCATGGCACAAGGAACAGAGGGTTAATCGGCAACATTATGAGCCATACATTAAGGCTAGTTTCTTGAGGCAGCTCAAAAGAGTCTTTACATTCCGATATCTGAAAGATGAATATGCTCCACTAATGAAGTTGATCATGAATTGTTTCAGCTATGAGGGGACGTTCTCTCATTTATATTCTTATCACATTAGGTTGCTCATGCATTTTACCAGGGTACGGATGATGAACATCCCATATTTCATTTGCAGGAACATAGAGAGGATGAACACCTTCATGCAACACAAAACCCCTCACCAGCAACTTAACAGTGTTTATCATTTTTCTCTTACTAAGATTTTGGTGTTTCATCAACTGGGATTAGAGGGCATTTCTTGGGATGATTTCATCTCCCATGACCTCTTCAACACTTCATAGGTATTATCAGAGGTTGGACATGAGATAGGTGTTCCTTCTCATCAGTATGAGCACCATGAGACCGCTACTATGCAGGTATTCATCACCTATCAGAGAGGCAGTATACATTTGTTCGCAGCAGCAAACTGAGTGTTATCTGCACCCGGGGTGGAAGGGGCCTCACTTCCGACATCGGCAACACAGGTAGAGGATAGGAAAAATAAGCCCATGCAGGACGAGGGGCCATCAAGTGAAAGAGAGACCGACTTGATTCTCATTCATGATGATGATACAGATGTGGAGAGTACCAAACTTAGAAGGACCATTCAAGAGCAGCAAACAAAGATCCAAGCCTTGTGTCTCAATTTGGAGAGGGCTAAGCGGATTATCAGGTACTTGGAACAGAGGAATAAATAGCGCGAAGACTAGCAAGAGATCATGGAGCTGCAAAACATCCGTGAGAATCGCCAATCTGCCCAACATAGGAGGATTGAGCTCATTCCATTAGAGCAAAAGATTAAGAATGACCGAGAGTCTTGGCTTGAGCAGATCAACATCCACCTTGAGAGACTGCTAGAGAAGGTCGACAAGGAAAAACATTACTGAGGCGGATGGTTTATCACTATAGGGCATGGAACATGAGTTCAAAGGCTCGGATAAGGAATTTGAAGGCGAAATTGAGGAGAGCGACGAAAAGACAAAAGAGGAAGAAAGAGAAAGATCGGCTCCAAATCTTGGCTGAAGCCTCTATGGCCTAGCATAGCACTTCATAAAGAATCTCCAGCCCAAATTTCAAAACATTTGGGACAAGTTTGGTCATTTGACAAATTTTTGTGCACAAAACAGGGTTTCTCTCCCCGTGCGTCGCGCCACTTGCACGGCGATTATGATAGGGACCTCCAAATCATGAAAGGTATAAATTTTTCGATTCAACATGAAAACTCATGACTGTTGGTGCATGCCAAGAAGTTTGGGCAAGTTTTGAGTCCCCAGGATGTCAAAAACACTAAAAAAATTACCTCTCTGCCCCTATTTTGACACATAGGAAGCAGTCTTGGGAGATTGAAGTTTGGAAGGGGAAAATGAGTGCCAAGTTAATAAATTCCACTTGGGTTGGAAAGTAGACAAGTAGGGATTTCTAACAAGCACACTTGGGAACAATTTGGAATTCAACAAGTACCTCAAAATCACCTCCAAAGTGGCACAATGCATATAGTTTTGGGTGCGGCGCACACAGACCCAAAGGCCAAAATCATTTCCGCTCCGCGACATTTCAATTCGCAATTTTCTCCAAGTGGGCCCGCTAATTTACACTACATTTTTCTTGGCACCTAAGGAAAAGTTTAAAAAGTATTTTCACTAAAGGTTGGATTCTATCCAAGTGGCAAAGGAAGGCGAGCAGTCACCCAAACAGTTTGTCGTTTTTGTAACGCTGCACCTGTCACTAATGGTTGGGTTTCCATTTCCAGTTTGTAATGATTTGAAAAACTCCCAAACTTTGGGTCGTTCCATTTCCCAATCGAAAAGTCTATTTATTGTATGTAAAACCAATCGCAAAGGTTTGGTTGTAATTTCTGGGAGACTATGAGAGAGAAACTCAGCTACTCATTGTATATTTTGACAGAGAATTAATGAAAGGAAACAACTCTGGTTCATGAGATTCATGTGGTGTGAGTGTAGAAAATGTATGCTCTTTCTATTTCATATGTATTATGTTATGTTTCATAGTTTATTCATATTCATTTCCAGTGAATTTTTCTTAGTAAGATAAGGTAGAATTCATGTTTATTGCTCTGCCTGTGGGAAATTTTCACGTTCTGTATTCTTTCTTCTGTTGAAAAGGATTCATGTATTTATGCCCTTTTCACCCTCCTAAACAATCTTTCCATTTCACATTATTTCAAATTTAATTGCTAGACTTTTCGCCTATCTTGCCTCACGAAGTAATCTGTGCCTTTGTGTTAAATTCTCTGGTCATGTTGTTCGTTGGTGCCATACATCCCAGAAACTCAGTGATTTATCAAAAATTGCCTCTTGTTTCCGTATTATTTACCTAGCCTAAAATCAATATTCATTGTAAGTCATCTAAGACCATATCGTTTATTTATTTACTGAATGTGACCTGGAGAGAGCCCTCTCCTGTTCTGGTAGGGCTAGCTACCAGACTGAGCGTGGTTTTTGGTTACCCTAAATTTTGCCTTCCTTCAGCCTAAGGTAGATTTAGGCGATAACATAGTGGCGAATCCACTTGGGAAGAAATTACACTCCTTACTTCTTGATAATTCTAAGCTTTCAGATGATAAGTTTAGGATTTTATAGGCTGAGTGAGTTGGTCGTGTCCTTTTGATTTTTCTTAATAGCACGCTGGCTTCTAGAAGATATACTAGAGCTAATCCAGATCTAGATCCTCTGCACATCTATAAAAATCCAAATTTTATTCCAAGACTTCATCGTCAAGAGAGCTCTATATATCCCATGTTCAAATCCCATTCATGTCCTGATATTTTTGAGTATCTTGAAGAACTAGATTTTGATGAGCAGTTTGAAATATCATTGTTCGAGACCAAATCCGAAAGGGCGGTTGAATCTATTGTTCCCAATCCACAGTTTCTTGTAGACTTGGAAACTGGAAGGGCTAACCGGTCAATTGATAATTACATTGTTGCAGAGCTTCAAATTCCAATTGTTAACCCCCTACAAACTGCACACACTCCTCCAACACCTCCAAGGCCAAACCTACCAAGAGTGATGGCTGCTTGTTTTGCACCTCTTTTCCTACCTCAAGTTTTAGATGATATGCCCACAGATTATCAAAGAAAAACCCCATTTTTTGTTGGCACTCCTAACAACATTACCGCTCAGCAACATGTGGACAAAATCGCAGATTTCTGTGAACTTCACGAGCTTGATGCAGAGAATCTGCCAATGAGACTCTTTGTACAAAAATTTGCAGGTGAAGTGAGGAAATGGTTCAGAGGATTGCCGTCTACACGTATCGCTACCTTGGCCGACCTACAAAGACAATTTTTAGGCCGCTGGAAAGTGAAAAAGAATCCTCTCCAAATTCTGGCTGAATATGAGCAAATCAAATGAAACGTTGGTGAGTCGGTCCAAGACTATTACATTAGATTCAATTCAGTTTATAATGAAATTCCCGATCATCTAAGGCCACCTGTTGGGCTAGCCATGGTGAAGCTTCCAGATGGTTTTGATGCTAACATGGCTTATCAATTAAGAGAGAGAGAACTGGCCACAATGGAAGAGATGCAGAAGATCGCAGTCAACATTGAAGCAAATTTGTTGACCAAGAGGGCTAGAGCAAAGGCAGAAAAGAAGGTCACCGTAAAAGAAGAATCTTCCTCGGTAGATCAATTACTCTGGAAGGTAGAGAAGATTCTTGAAAGGGTGAAACTTGACAAACCTGAGCCACAAGTTAGAAATCCTAACTTCAGTGGCCAGCAACAACCATAATATAGAATAAGGTAGAGAGATCAGCAAGCCCAAGAGCACACAGCACAACAGCCAGTACAACCACCTTTGCAGCAAAATTTTGTGCATGGACAGGAGTCAGATGAGGACGGGAAAATAATAGGTGAAGAAAACCACTTCTTTACTCCTGATGATTTTCCTATTTATATTACTGAGGATGAGGAGTATGCAGAAAGTGTGGCTGTACACAAAGATTTAGATTTCATTCTAGCCAACGACACCGTTTTAGAGGAAGAATCAGATGAGTACCAAAGAGGCTATATGAATGCTCTGTCCCCCCAGCAATAGCGGTATTCACTTAGAAACAGAGATGTGATGGTTAAACCAATTTAGAAGAGGAAGGATGTTGATGCATCAAAGAATGATTCATCAGTTACACAAAGGAAAGGAAAGGAGGTGGTTGATCCAAATAGTAGCAAATCACCATCAGTAGAAAAATCAAATCAGCGAATTGCATCAAAATAAAAGGAAAGGAAAGAAATCCTAGTCAAAGAGGTAGAAAAGATTCCCGCTTTTAATTTAGAGAATGAAATTTCTAAATTGAAGGTATCCATTCCCTTGATTGAAATAATGAGGAACAACATTTATAGAAGTCAAGTGTCTAAAATTTTGAATTTTGACCCAATGTTTGACATGGTGAATGTCGAAGATGATCAACCCAAAATGATTTTTGGGCTAGCATCAAATGGTGAGTCTCCTGATAATGATGTGCCACCTTTTTTATATCAGTTTAAGATTACATGATTTTTTGTTACATAATGCCATGTTTGATTCCAAAGCTTCTCACAATCTCATTCCCAAGGTTATCATGGATAAGCTGGGTCTAAATGTCACCCACGAATACCATGATCCCTATTCGTTTGATTCCAGCAGAGTAAGATGTATCGGGCTCATCAAATAATTGGTTGTGAGTCTGGATCAAATCCCAATGAAGAATGTTTTGATGGATATTGTTGTAGCAGATATTCCTCCCAGGTTTGGCATGCTTCTTTCCAGGTCTTGGGTAGCAAAATTGAAAGGACATTACAACTATATTTCTCCTATGCAACGATTCCGGTGTTTGGACAAATGAGGAAACTGTATCGAGAACAAAAAATGAAATACATGATTACAAGCAAGGAGAAACCAATAAATCATCTGATTAATTATGTACATATAGATTTAGAGTCTTTCATTTTGTATTATGATAGTTTCAACGATATCGATAGTCAGTTAGTAGAAGCATATAAAATTACAGAAATAACAGAAAATTTTAGAGGAGTTTTTAAAAAGAAGGAGAAGAATAGCAGAACACTGTTGAGCGATTAGCTGAAAGTAATGGACAACAAGCAGACAAAGCACAACAAACAGATTTTCAGCACTTACAAGAAGAGGAAGAAGGTTTGTGGACCATGGATTTCGATGGAGAAGTGGGAAATTATGGCGTTGGAATTGGGATTTGGGTACACAGTCCTTTCTCTGCCCCAAACAAAGTGCCTAGTAATGTGCTGGTATGCTCTTACAAGTTAGTTTTTGATTGTTCAAACAATGAAGCTGAGTATGAAGCTCTGATTGCTGGCCTAAAAATTTTAAGAAAGCTGAATGCTAAGAGGATTGTAGTATATGGCGACTCTGAATTGGTGATTAAGCAGGTCAAAGGTGAATATCAAGCAAAGCATCCTCGGATGCGGGCTTACCGTAATGCAGTTCTAGACATCCTAAAATTATTTTCAGAGTATACCTTGACATGTGTGCCTCATATACAAAATAGCATTGTTGATGCTCTTGCTAAGGCAACAAGTAGTTTGAAGATCCCAATGAACTCCAATAATAAATTCGAAATCCATGTCAAGCATCGTCCAACCATCCCGGACAATCAGAGATATTGGCAAGTTTTCCAAGATGATGAGGAGATTGACCATTTTCTACAAAACAAAGGTAAGTTCAAAGAAACCTCAATTGATGTAGACAATGATGATGGTAAAGATAATGGGAAATATGATGTGCAGATCAATCAAATGGACGTGTTGCAGCTAAAGAATAACATTATTCCTAAAGGCTTGATACCTTTAGAAGAACTCTTTGATCAAGATGATGTAGCCCGCAAACCAACATTGCAGCCAACAAAGAAGGGTGTGGAGGAGGTCAATGTCGGAACAACTGCTAATCCTAAAATGGTAAAAATATCTAAAGCATTGCCACAAAAGATAAAAGCCAAATATATCAGTTTGTTGTCTTCATTTGCCGATGTGTTTGCTTGGGACTATTTTGAATTAAAGACATATGATACCAATATAATTTAGCACACTATACCCATTAAGCCCAACCAGAAACCGTTCAGACAAAAGTTGAGGAGACTAAATCCAAAGCTGTTGCCATCAATTGAAAAGGATATAAACAGGTTGTACAAATTCGGAATCATTGTTCCCATCAGATTTTTGGATTGGATCTTTAATTTGGTGCCTCTACGAAAGAAGATAGGTGAGATTCGCTTGTGCATTGATTTTAGAAACCTTAATAAAGTTTCGTTGAAAGTTAACTATCCACTGCCCAAAATGGATTATATACTTCAGCGAGTAGTGGGAGCATCTCGTATGTCACTACTTGATGGTTATTTTGGATATAACCAAGTTTTTGTCCATGAAGATGACCGAGACAAGACATCATTCACCACTCCATAGGGAACTTTTCATTACGCTAAAATTCCTTTCGGTTTGAAGAACGCGGGTGCCACATTTCAGCGTGCAATGGACTTTGCTTTCATAAATGAGAAGGATGTCTTTTTGGTTGTGTACCTGGACAATCTGATGTTGTTTTCCAAATTTGATGAAGAACACATGTACCATCTAAAAACTGTCTTTCAAAAGTGCAAAACATATGGCCTGTCACTGAATCTGAAAAAGAGCTTGTTCGCCATGGAGGAAGGAAAACTACTTGGGCATATTATCTCAAAATATGGCATTCGTATTGACCCAACACATGTATAAGCGATTCAGAAAATCGATCTGCCTAGGAATAAGAAAGAGATTCAATCTTTCAATGGTAAAATGAATTTTCTACGCCGCTTTGTACCTAATCTTGCTAAACACCTAAGAGAGATTGCAAACATGCTTAAGAAGGACAGCCAAGTGAAATGGACGGAGGAGGCTATAAAATCTTTCAATTTAGTCAAATTGGCTCTTTCTTCAGCTCCAGTTCTAGCGAGCCCGAACTACACTCAGGATTTTATATTGTTTTCATTCGCTTCGGAGCATACTATGGCACCTGTGTTATTGCAGAAAAGAGATGATCATGAAAGACGCATTGCTTTCTTCAACAGAGCTATAAGAGACGTAGCCTTAAAATACAACATCATTGAGAAGCAATCCCTTGCACTTGTGAAAGCATTGAAAGATTTTCGGGTATATATTCTGCATTCTCATATTTTAGTACAGACAGATCTGGAAGGAAGACGAGGCAAGTGGATTGCAGCTTTGTTGGAATATGATGTGGAAATAAAGCCCACCAAGCTAGTTAAAGGACAGGGATTGGCAAAGTTAATGGTTGAATCAAACTTTCACGCCTTAGACATAAATCTGATCACTGCTATGTCCGATGAGAATGAGAAGGATTGTCAATTCAGGTATCTGAAATGTTTTCTCTTTCTTCATGGTATTCAGGTATCATATATGTGCTTAAAAATTTGTCACCACCTGGCATGACTAGAAACAAAGCTAGAACACTCAAATTGAAGGCTGCCAAGTTTTGCATTCTAAATTCTACACTTTATTGGAAAGATCTTGGTGGCATTCTATTAAATTGTTTGGTGGAAAAAGAAGCAAAGAATGTCATGGAGGATTTCCACGAAGGAGACTGTGGTGGTCACCTTTTTTGGAAATCAACAGCAAATAAATTCCTGAGAGCAGGATACTATTGGCCGACATTGTTTGTTGATGTATATAAGGTGGTCAAGAGCTATCATAAGTGTCATATTTTCGAAGGAAGGCATAAATTATAGCCTTTACCACTTAAGCCCATTGAGGTGAGTGCTCCTTTCCAGCAATGGGGGTTGGATTTCATTGGTGAAATTCATCCCCCTTCTTCCGGTCAGCATAGATGGATCCTCATAGTGACAGATTATTTCACAAAAGGGATCGATGCAATTCCCACCAGATAAGCTACAAATGTGGTAATTTTTTCATTCCTTGAAAATAACATCTTGTCTTGCTTTGGTTGCCCGAATAAGTTAATCCATGATAACGCAGCAACTTTCAAATCAAAAAGGATGGTAGAGTTTTGTCATAAATATCACATCATTTTGGGTGACTCAACTGCCTATCACCCGCAAGGAAATGGATTAGCGGAGTCTTCTAATAAATCATTGGTCAACATCATTAAGAAGCTGCTGGAAATAAACAAGAAGAGCTGGCATAAGAGGTTAGTCAATGCACTTCGGGCAGATCGGGTCAGACAAAAGAAATCCATTGGTACGTCCCGTTTTGAGCTTGTTTATGGAGTTGATATAGTGTTTCCTACCTCTCTCACAACCCTGGTAGTCAAACTTCTTCAAGAGGCCCGCAATGAAAAAGATCCTATGCAGAGAAGGTTGAATCAAATGGTCCACTTGCATAGACCATAGAAGAAGTCTTCCAGAACACGTCCAAGTTGCAGGAGAAGATTAAGAAAAATTATGACAGAAAATCAAACACGGACAAATTTCAGTTAGATGATGTGGTGCTGAAGTCGGATGCAAGAAATGAGGAAAGGGGTAAACATGGTAAGTTCGAGAATCTATGGAAAGGTCCCTTCAAGATTTCACCATATCGAGTTCAGAATGCCTTTCTTTTGAAGGAAATGAACAGGGTATATTTTCCAGGAGGGCTGATCAATGGTCGGCTGCTCAAGCGATACCATTTCTCAGTTATTGACGTTGCTTCCACTGTCACTGTAAATACCATTTTATTTCAGTTTGGTTAGAGTTTGTCAAGTTAGTCTTCAAGTCATTTCAAGATCAAATTTGAGTTATTTTTTCGATCATTTTGGTTTCATAAATGAGTCAGAGTCTTGTGTTGTTTGTCAAAATAATGACTCCATAGCCCAATGGACGAAGGCACTGTCTAGCTCTCCCAGAGATCTGCTGTTCTTGGCACCTCCGAGGAGCTACCATCCCCCATTGGAGACAATGTTAGGGCCGGTCTTGTCAGTCCTCCGTCAGAGATCAAAACTCTTTCTGCATTTCATTTTTAGGAGTCTTGATCCGTTCAGTGAGCTGCATTCCGCTAGGGGCATGCCATAATGTGATGGGAGGGTCTTATCAATCATTACCCCTTACCCCTCATGTCAGGCACCTGTTGGCTTAGGTCTTTTCATCAATGTTTATTAAAGTCCATGACAGTCAATGTTTGATCTTTTAATGGACAAGAGTCATTTTAAGTCATTAGGTCTAGGGATTAGTCAATTTGGTCTTCAACCATGTTAACTAAAGCCATGTAGGCCAGAGGGAGGCCCTTACAAAGTTGTGATTTAAATATTTTCATCGTGATGTTGACAGATTATGACTGTTCTTCAAAACTCTATTTGAAGAAAAGTAAAACAGTGTGTCATTTGTGATAATTTTCAAAAACTTTTCTGGTTGATCTCTTCAGGCGCAGTCATGGTTTCCTTGGCCAAATTCCATGTCAACAACCCCTGCAAAAAGTGCCTAAAATTTCATCATTTTAGCTAAAAATGTAAAGGGAAAATTGAAATACAAAGTTGAATTAAATCAGGAAAAAGTACCAAAACAAAACATTACCAAAGTGGGTTTTGAAAAAACAAAAATCAAAACCATGACTCTAAATGTCTTTATATAGAATTTCCACAATGAGCACTGTCATTTTTCACACCAAGGATAGAGAGAAAGCATTTCAAAGTGATTGTGAGAGCAAGCACACGTTTTGAGTGAGGTTGGAGGTGTTTTCACAGGTGCGGTGCATAGGCAGAGGGGCGTGACGCAGAGAGGGATCACGGCGCACTGGGCGCAACCACACAGTGTTAAAATAACACGGGTGTGATGCACACAAACGGCACGGTGCACTGGATATGCTACGTGGCACACACCCATAAAGGCCCGATTTCACTCCAAATTGCAACAAATCGCCTTTAAATCCCTTGCAATTGACAGGTAGGGTCAACATCTCAGTTGCTCATATATTTTTGTGAATATGATGGTGGTTTATGGCCATTTATATTTGCAATAAAACTCCTAAACCCTACCACTTGAAATCATCAAAACCATTGCTCTTAGGGTTGCAAATTTGATTGTGTCGATGCTAGGGTTCCTCCTCCCTTTGACCTTTCCCTTCTTTCCATCGTTCCCTTCCCCCCTATTCCATTTTTCCCATCTTTCCTTACCCTAAAACATTACTAAACCCCTATTCCCTATCCCCTCCACTCATTTGTCAAACATAAAACCCCAAACCTTATAAAATCCCCAAACCCTCATACATGTCCCTAAACAAAATTTCTCCCCATAATCCCTAATCCCATCATATTATTCCCCTTCCTAACAGTCCCTTTTGCATTGTTCCCCTTGGTGGTAGAGTTCATAACAACACATAGTTTCATACATCATTAAAGGGAAGTCCAAGCACAGTCCATATACAACAATCATGGAAGCTGAGCATTCATCGGAGTATGAAATGGAAACCCAAAGTGATTCATCCTCGGAAGAACAGGCTCCCCGGAGACATCACAAAAGTGGCATACATGTGAGGGTTGAACCAACCACCCTTACAGAATTGCAGGCCTGCCCTCTTGCTATGTCATGTTTCCGGCATCTGTCATGTTTTGAGTTTTATCAAAAGGTGGCTAGTGTTCGAGTTCATCATGAGTTGGCCCATCTCTTTGTGCTTCACTTACATGGAGATCACACTATCTTAGCTGGTGTCATCTTCACACTGACACCTGAAACTGTCTCATTAGCAACCGGCATGTCAAACGTTGGAAAACCATGGCATAAGAAACAGAAGGTTGATCGGTAGCATTATGAGCCATACATTAAGGCTAGTTTCTTGAGGCAGCTCAAAAGAGTCTTTCCATTCCGATATCTGAAAGATGAATATGCTCCACTAATGAAGTTGATCATGAAATATTTCAGTTGTGAGGGGAGGTTATCTCGTTTATATGCTTATCACATCAGGTTGCTCATGCATTTTACCAGGGTACGGATGATGAACATCCCATATCTCATTTGCAAGAACATAGAGAGGATGAACACCTTCATGCAACACAAAACCCCTCAGCAACAACTTAACAGTGTTTATCATTTTGCTCTTATTAAGATGTTGGTGGTTCATCAGCTGGGATTACAGGGCATTACTTGGGATGATTTCATCTCCCATGACCTCTTCACCAATTCAAAATTATTATCAGAGGTTGAACATGAGATAGGGGGTCCTTCTCATCAGCATGAGAACCATGAGAGCGCTACTATGCCGGTATTCATCACCTATCAGAGAGGCAATAGACATTTGTTTGCAGTAGAAAAGCGAGTGTTATCTCCACCTGGGGTGGAAGGGGCCTCACTTCCGACATCGGAAACACAGGTACAGGATAGGCAAAAGGAGCCCATGTAGGATGAGGGGCCATCAGGTGAATGAGAGACCAACTTCATTCTCATTCATGATGATGATACAGATGTGGAGAGTGCCAAACATAGAAGGACCATTTAGGAGTAGCAAACAGAGATCCAAGCCTTGTCTCTCAATTTGGAGAGGGCTAAGTGGATTATTAGGTACTTGGAGCAGAGGAATAAATTGCTCGAAGACCAGCAGGAGATCATGGAGCTGCAAAACATCTGCGAGAATCGCCAATCTGCCCAACATAGGAGGATTGAGCTCACTCCATTAGAGCAAGAGATTAACAATGACTGAGAGTCTTGGCTCGAGCGGATCAACATCCACCTTGAGAGACTACTAGAGAAGGCCGATAAGGACAAAACATTATTGAGGCAGATGGTTTATCACTACAGGGCATAGAACATGAGTTCAAAGGCTCTGATAAGGAATTTGAAGGCGAAAGTGAGGAGAGCGACAAAAGGACAAAAGAGGCAAAACGAGAAATATCAGCTCCAAATGTTGGTTGAAGCCTTTGTGGCCTAACATAGGACTTCATAGAGAATCTCCAGCCCAAATTTCAAAAATTTTGGGGCAATTTTGGTCATTTGACATTTTCTTGTGCACAAAATAGGGCTTTTCTCCCTGTGGCACGACGCTTATGATAGGGAGATCCAAATCATGAAAGGTTTACATTTTTGGATTCAGCATGAAAAATCATGACTGTTGTTGCATGGCCAAGAAGTTTGGTCAAGTTTTGAGTCCCCGGGAGGTCAAAAACACTCAAAAAATGACCTCTCTACCCCTATTTTGACAAACATGAAGTAGTCTATGGAGATTGAAGCTTTGGAGGGGAAAATGAGTGCCAAATCTAGAAATTCTACTTGGGTTAGAAAGTAGACAGGCAGGGCTTTCTAACAAGAAAACTTTGGCACAATTTGGACTTTAGCAAGTACCTCAAAATCGCCTCCAAAGTGGCACGAGGCATATAGTTTTGGGTGCGGCGCACAGAGACCCAAAGGCCAAAATCACTTCCGCTCCGCGACATTTCGATTCACGATTTTCTCCAAGTGGGCTCACTCATTTACACTACATTTTTCTCAGCACCTAAGGCAAAGTTTAAAAAGTATTTTCACTAAAGTTTGGCTTCTATCCAAGTGGCAAAGGAAGGTGAGCAGTCACCCTAACAGTTTGTCATTTTTGTAACGCTACACCTGTCACTAATGGTTGGCTTTCCATTTCCAGTTTGTAATGATTTGAAAAACTCCCCAACTTTGGGTCGTTCCATTTCCCAATGGAAAAGTATATTTATTGTATGTAAACCATTCGAAAAGGGTTGGTTGTAATTTCTGGGAGACTGTGGGAGAGAAACTCAGCTACTCATTGTATATTTTGACAGAGAATTAATGAAAAGCAGCGACTCTGGTTAATGAGATTCATGTGGTGTGAGTGTAGAAAATGTATGCTCTTTCTGTTTCATATATATTTCGTTATGTTTCACTGTTAATTCATATTCATTTCCAGTGAAATTTTCTAAGTAAGATAAGGTAGAATTCATGTTTATTGCTCTGCCCGTGGGAAAGTTTCACATTCTGTGTTCTTTCTTCTGTTGAAAAGGATTCATGTATTTATGCCCTTTTCACCCTCCCAAACAATCTTTCCATTTCACATTATTTCAAATTTAATTGCTATACTTTCTACCTGTCTTGCCTCATGAAGTAATATGTGCCTTTGTGCTAAATTCTCTGCTCATGTTGTTCGTTGGCCCCATACATCCCAGAAACTCAGTGATTGATAAAAAATTTCCTCTTGTTTCCATATTATTTACCTAGCCTAAAATCAGTATTCATTGTAAGTCATCTCAGACCATATCGTTTATTTATTTACTGAGTGTGAGCCAGAGAGAACCCTCTCCTGTTCTGGTGGGCTAACTACCAGACTGAGCATGGTTTATGGTTACCCTGAATTTTGCCTTCCTTCAACCTAAGGCAGATTTAGGCGATAACACTTACAAAGGCATAAGGGCTTCAAACAATGTGGAAACAAATAGTAGAGGAAAGGGTAGAGGTGATTAAACAGGTAAACAAGTTAAAATGGGAAACATACTGGAAGTACCTGGTAAAACCACATAGCCAATGGATGACCTTGAAGTACCTCATAAATTCTACGGAGAAGATAGTGCTAGCTCTTACCAATGTTGTATTTGCTGGACAGTTAAAAGCTGAAGTTGGCCAATTGACGCTCCTGAAACTAATGCTGGATATTTAGGATCTAAAGGATGAGATATAGCATTTATCATAGATACAATATATTTTTGTTTTAGTTTATTTTTTGTTAAAACAAGGCAAGTGGTTTAAACCTCCTCATCTATTTTTATATATTTGTTTTTAGATTTCATAAACTAGAATTTGAACCCCTCTCATGCATTTAGAGAAGGGGTCCAGATTTTTATCAAAAACAATTCTTTAGAACATGCATTTTTCCGTGCACTAAGGAGGTTTTGATAAAATCAATGGAACCATATTTATTTTTATATGATTTTAATATCTGCTACTGAATTGCACTTTTGTACTCTTAATGGATGTTAAGTGATTTGAAGATAGATCTATGTTGCTGCACTTCATGAGTAGAACTTATTACAAATGGTTTTTTTATCTCCTATTAATTTTTAATTATGTGTCAAGCAATAAATAATTTTCGGTTAATTATATATGAAAGTTTGAATGTTTAGTTATTATTACTCCACTTCTATATGGTGATGACTTACTTTTTATGTTGAATATGTGAATAACTCTTATGCGATATATTTCTCATAATTGTTTTGGCTAACTTTTTATACGAAACAATAATTTTTAAATGGATTCTTTTCTCATGGTGATTGAATGATCTTCATTATCAATTGTTTTTAGAAATTATTTTAGATCGCGTAAGTAAACGTTACTCCCAGGATAGATTAAAGTTAAATTTTTTCTTTTATTGCAATACATTGCATATGATAGTTAGAAGATAGATTAGATTTAGAACAAGCATTCACCCTCAACTGCTCGTTTGCATTCCAAATCTTCCATCTATGAGCTAGAAGTTGAAAAGAAAAGTATAGAGCACATTATTGAAATCCCAAACAAGCTAGATTATTCTTCTTCAGATCCCCCTTAGTTACAAACTTTAATTCATAAGTTACAGGGAATTTCTATATCTCAAGGAGAATTTGAGTTATCCCAAGGTAGTGTCACTCCTCATCTGACCCCATCTCAATGACTGATTAGGGGACAAGGCGAAAAGTTAGGAATCCCACTAGTTGAGATTTCTCTATCGAGTCATAATAAAGCTAGGAAAACACCAACCGAATCTCACAGTGATATTCTATCATCTTCTTCATCTACGATCCCATCCATATCATCATAAGGTAATTCATCCATCCCTCAACTCAAGATCGTGGTTCACACAAGTATAGGAGAAACATCCTCCTCTACCCAATCACCTTCAACTACTCCCACACCTCCTCCTACTCATACTCCAATGATGGGAGGAAATCTGCCACCAAGGCCATGGGCCAATCCAGGGGTTGTGAGAATGCTTGCACCCTTATCGCAATTACCAACTCATCCTGAGAAATGGCTTCCCAAATTCAATCCTGATAATGGCCAACTAGTTGAGGAACACATAAATAATTTCATGCTATCCATTAATTTGAATGGAGTAACAGGAGAGGACGCAGTTGTACTATTTTTTCCCTATACTCTACAAGGAGCAGTAGGACACTAGTATTTTTATTTACCAGCAGGCTCCATTAATAACTAGGATACATTTCAAGATGAGATTTTAACAAAATTTGGGGATGATAGGTCAATGGTGACTTTAATAAATTACCTCTCCAATTTAAAAGCCGAACCTAAGGAACCAGTTAAGGATTTAAATTCTCGCTTCAATAAATTGTTGAACAAAATACCAACAGTGTCTAATCTTAGCGATGAAGTCTGAAATGAGCGATATATCTTTGCTTTACCTCCAAGTTCAACTATCTTTGTAGATAGATTTGCTAAGCCAATTCTAGAAGAAAATAAAAACGATGTAGATGAAAGGAATTCTAAAAAAGTGTCTTTTAGAGGTGATCCTAAGAAAAAACAACCAAAGGACCTATTTGACCTAGAAGGGTTGCAGAATGTCTTGAAAACCATGTCAAACAAAATGGTTGATATCAAGAAACAAGTAGCAGAAACCTCTTGCAAGGAACCATTTAAACCCATTAGAAGAAATCCTCCAACTGATCCTAAACCTCCAAATGTGATAACAAACGCAGAATCAGAAGGAGAAGAGGAAGAAGTTTCAAATGAGGAGCAAACCGATGATGATGAAGTTGTAGAATTGCAGGAAATATGGGACTTCATTCTTCCAGATGAGGAATATCAAGATGTATTACCTGTTGCTACCAGAAGTAGAAATCAAGTTGATCCTCAACAATCCAGTGCTAAACAGAAAAACCCAAGTCCGACACCCAAGGATAAAATCGCAGGTAAGAAATCATCACCAAAGTCTACTCAAACAAACCCATTCCAATTTGATTCAACAACTCCATCTAAAATGCTTATCATCTCTGCTGAAATGGAGTATAACATTGCCGAAGATATGAAGAAAACCAGGGCTAACATTACTTTGTTGGCATTATGATACATATGTTGTACTTGATGGCAACCCGCTCATCTCATATGATAAATTATAGTGCAGCAAAGTTATTTTTTGTTCATGGACTTTCACGTAGAGAAACGTTCATGCACTTTCATGCATAAAAAAGTTCCTTTCATGCAAAGAAAAGTTCATGCACTTTCATGCAGAGAAAAGTTCCTTTCATGCAGAGAAAAGTTCACGCACTTTCATGCAGAGAAAATTTCCTTTCACGCAGAGAAATGTTCATGCACTTTCATGCAGAGAAAATTTCCTTTCATGAAGAGAAAATTTCACGCACTTTCATGCAGGGAAAAGTTCCTTTCAAGCAGAGAAAAGTTCACGCACGTTCATTCAGAGAAAAGCACACTCACATGGGAAATCTTATGGTTGGTTCATGGTATTAGTCCGACAGATCTTGATCCTATGGTTTTCGTCTATGGTATTGCATCCAAAAGTGTTGATCCTAAGTATTGGGTCCATGGTATTGAATTGTTATGGTTTTTGGTTCGTGGTATTGTGAAAGGACTAAGGCTATAAAAGAGGAAGGAGATCATTTGGCAAGGCATCTTCTGAATTATTGAATATCTGATAAAGTGCTAGATCTGGAATACTGTGATTGGGTTATGGTGCAGATCGGGATCTGAATGAAGAAGGAACCTGAGCATAAGGAGAAGGATAAGTTCTATTGATGGGTCAAAATCTTAAGGCTGGAATAGTGGTATCTCTATATGATTTTGATCTGTGATATGTGGCGCACACTTGATCTATAAATCTGACAATCTGGGTTAACTAATATCTAAATGTTTGAAAGAATGAATTTATAGATCTATACGCAGGTTTCTGAATAGTGAAGTAGTGTACATCTCTTGATTTATGTTCTAGCTACTTCTGTTTATTGCTACAGTGTTCTGGGTTCAAAAGTGGGGTGTGATTACTATTATTATGATCTGGGTACAGTCGTCAGAGAAGTGTTTATTTTGATTCAGTTTTGATTGGTGAAAAGGTGATTGGTTGATGCAGAAATTCTTGATGTTTGATTGATGTTATTTGTGGATCCAATCTGAAAATTTATGAAACGTGGTCCCTGGAAGGAAGAGAAGCTTGTAGTCTTCTGTAAGTAGTAGCTTGCATACTAGTATCTCAACTAGTACAAGAACTAAGGGTTGTATCTCCCTTCCAGGAGAAGCTGGAAAACGATAGAGGGTTGTAGCTCTCTGTAGGTAGCAGCCTGCGTATTGGTAAAGGACTGCACTAGTACAAAATCATTGTAAAACGAAGTTTCTAATTGAAGAGATAGAGACATACTGCAGTAGGTGGTTTTCACCCACATTGGGTTTACACCTTATATCTTGTGTTCTTGTGTGTAATTGTCTTCTGCTCTATTTTTTTGTTCCTGGTTACTATTTATATGATCTTGATGCACAAATTAATGTTAAAAATCTGTAGAATATTTTAAATTATAAGTCTGTATGGTATACATGGGTTTCCTTATCTGTAGTTGCATATATACACGGTGTTCTCTAACTGAAGTAGTGTATATGTTCTGGGTTTGAAAAATAAAACAATTGACCAAATAATATTGATTCACCCCCCCTCTCAGTATTATTTCCAACAATTGGTATTAGAGTGGGTCCTTCATAAGAAGCTTGATCGCTTGAAAGAATATTTATCATCATGAGCAACTACGAGAGAGAAGCATCAATCAGGCCACCAATTTTTGATGGGACCAACTTCGTCTATTGGAAGGTAAGAGTTACAACCTATCTTCAATCTCTTGGTACAGAACTCTGGGATATCATAGATACAGGGTACACTTTTCCATCAGCAACTCCTACAGATCCAACTGAGAAGAAGCAGTTTGAAACTAATGCAAAAGCTGTCAATGTGCTATTAGGATGTCTATCCCAATCAGAATTTGTCAAGATTATGCAGTATAAAATTGCAAAAGAAATATGGGACAAGATCGTTCTGAGCTATGAAGGAGATGAACAGGTAAAAAGAGAAAAACTTCAAACCCTCAGAATTCAATATGAAAATATCAGAATGTACAATGATGAAAGTGTGGCTAATTATTTCCTATGTATAGATTAGATTGTTAATTGTATGATAAATTTGGGTGAAGAAATAAAAGAGGTTGTTGTGGTTGAAAAGGTTCTGAGATCTTTGTCTTCTAAGTTTGAATCAAAAATTTCTGCAATAGAAGAAAAGGAGAATCTACAGAAAATTACCATGTCGCAGCTACACAGGATTCTAACCGCTTATGAAATGAGGAAAGGGGGACCATTAGATAGAAGAGAAGCCACATTCAAGGCCTTAGGAAAAGGATATTCTTATGACTCAGGACATATGTCAGAAGAAGAGGAAGAATCAAATTTTGTCAAGAACCTTCAACAGGGTGCTGGAAGATTTAGAGGTAAGTTACCTTTCAAATGTTTTGCTTGTGGACGAGTCACTCACTATGCTGCCAAGTCTCCTCATAAAGGTAAGGAACCTATTAGATGGAACAAGAAACATAATGTAAATAAGAGAAAGCTATTACACTCATGAAGACAGTGATGGATTTTCAAATAGTAATGAAGATGAACAAGGTAATAAGTATAGCCTTTTAATGGATTTTGAAGATGATGATTTCATGGATGCTATAGATGAAGAAGGTATTTATGAAGAGATTTCTAAACTCAAAATTTATTTAGAAGAGAAAAATATGATTATTGATACCCTGCAATTCCAATTGGATGAAAGTGAAAAACATCATGAAAAGTTAGAATGTGAAATAGTGGGAATTAGAAAAGAGATTGAGAAAACCAGAGCTCTTAATCTTAGATTTGTTTAAGGATCTGAAACGTTAGATGAGATTATCAAAGTACATCATTCTCCACTAATCAAGACAGGTCTAGGATATAATGAAGAAGCATCTTAAGCACAAAAGGCATCCACCTCCAAAAGTTATATTGATGCAGCAAGGAGAAGTGAACAAATTGACAGTCAACAGCAAAGGCACAATGCTTCTCACCAGGTAAATCAGGGACATTTTTCTTCAAGAATGAACAGAGATCACCAAGTAAATAAGGGGCAATTTGCTTCAAGGATAAACATAAGCTACAACAGACCACAGGTAAATCATTCTCAATTTTTCTCAAGAATGAATGTCAATGAAAACTACAATCGTTCGGTCCACGGTGTTGATAATTGCAAGAATTTCTTCAATGGCCAATGTTTCTCTTGTCACAACTTTGGACACAAAGCAGCTCAGTGTGTTGCCTACAAAACTATCATGACTAGAGAAACTCAAAAATAGAGGAGTATGACTGGAATCATGAAAAGGACCTACAATAACTTTTCTGCTCTTGAAAATGAAATAGAATGCTCTATTTGTAATAATCTTGGTCATGAAGATTCTGAATGCAGGAGCAGGCTTCAGAAAGCAACTCAGAAGGAGCAAGCCTCAAATGTCAAAACATGGAGAATGAAAGAACCACAACCAGAAAGATGTGGTATAGCCTTATATGCAGAAGGGTAGGAAAATCAATGGTACATCGAAAATGGATGTTCAAAACATATGACAGGTGATAAAGAAAAACTTCAGTCATATAGTGCCTTGGAGAAGGAGAAGAAGGTCTCATTTGGAAATGACACCCCTGCAGTCATAAAAGGTAAAGGTTATATTCTTTTAAAAGAAAAGGTAAAAGCAGGAAATGTTATGTATGTTGATGGCTTAAGGCATAATCTATTGAGTGTCAGTCAGATATTCGATCAAGGAACATAGGTAATATTTCGATCAAATGGATGTAGTGTTCGTGATCTTGATATAGGAGAAACAGTGATCAAAGGCATAAGAACTCGAAATAATTTATACATATTCAAAGAAGGACAACAACAATGCTATCTGAGAAAGAATGATGAACATTGGCTATGGCACCAGAGGTTGGGGCATCTAAGGTTCTCACAGATAAGGAAAGCATGCAAATACCAGGCAGTTTGTGGTCTTCCAAACATCAGAATTCTAGATAATACAATATGCAAATCATGTCAGTTTGGTAAGCAAACTAGAACTAACTTCCCTGAGAAGGAAGGATCAGCTAGCAGGCCACTTGAGCTTGTCCATACTGATGTATGTGGTCCATCTAAGAAAAGGTCGCCTAGGGGAGAAGAATACTTTATATTATTCATTAACGACTACTCAAGGATGGTTTGGATAGGACTGATGGAGCACAAAGATGAAGCTTTCGAAATATTCAAATCCTTCAAAGCTTTGGTTGAAAATGAATCAGATCACAAAATTAAATGCCTCAGGTTTGATAGAGGTGGGGAGTTGACCTCAAATGAATTTTTCGATTTTTGTGAAGAACATGGAATAAGAAGAGAAATATCTACAGCCAGGACTCCTCAGCAAAATGGACTAGTTGAAAGGATGAACAGAACGGTTCAACAAATGGATCGTGCTATGCTTGATGAGTCTGGAACTCCTGCAAATTTCTAGGGTGAATCTGCATTTTCTGCAGTTGTTATTCTCAACAAAAAAAATGTCCAAGTGAATAGCACTCAAACCCCTCATGAGCTCTGGTATGGTGAGACTCCTTCGGTAAAATATTTCAAAATTTTTGGAAGCAAATGCTATATAAAAAATACTGATGAATGTCTTGGCAAGTTTGAACCTAGAGAAGATGAAGGCATTCTCCTTGGTTACTCTCGCCATAGCAAGCATACAAATGTTATAATAAAAGGCTTGGAAAAATTGTTGAAAGTATTGATGTAGTGGTTTATGAAGAAGAAAACACTCCTAGGAAGGTAAGATCTGAAGATTTCGAAGATAATGAGGACTATCCATCAACATCAAATCAGATTCATGATGAAGAAGAAACCTATGAAGAAGAAACCCATGAGGAGCATGAAGAACAAATAAGGATAGAAGAAAAGACTACATCCAGGTATATTCAGAAGAATCATCCAGAATCTCAAATTTTGGGGCAAAAAGAGGCTGGAATACAAAAAAGAAGAACAATTGCAGAAGCTTCAAGCTATTTGGCATTACTTTCCTCCACTGAACCACAAAATGTAAGAGAGGCATGCAAAGATGAATGCTTGGTCAAGGCAATGGATGAAGAACTTGAGCATATCGAAAAGAATAACACTTGGGAGTTGGTTCCTAGACCAAAAGATAAGAATGTCATAGGGACAAAATGGATCTTAAAAAACAAGTTGAATGAAAATGGGGAAGTAATTAGAAACAAGGCTAGACTTGTCTGTAAAGGGTATGCTCAACAAGAAGGAATAGACTTTGAAGAAACTTTTTCTCCCGTTGCTAGAATTGAGGCCATCAGAATGGTCCTTGCTCTCCCTAGCTTTCATAAGTTAAAGTATTTCAAATGGACGTGAAATAAACCTTTCTGAATGGAGACTTAGAAGAAGAAGTGTACATTGAGTAGCCAGATGGATTCATCCTTGGTAATGATCCAAATCTTGTATGCAGACTAAAGAAGGCTCTCTATGGTCTCAAACAGGCTCCAAGGGCTTTGTATTATCGTCTGGACAAATACCTTCATCAACAAGGTTTTTCAAAAGTATCAGCATATAACAATCTTTATATAAAAATTGAAAATAACAAATTGCTAATACTTGTTGTATATGTAGATGATATCATCTTTGGCAGCAATGAAGAATCTATGAGTCAAAACTTTGCCTTGGTGATGCAGAAGGAATTCGAAATGTCTTTGCTTGGAGAACTGACATATTTTCTTGGTTTACAAATCCAACAAAATAAAGGTGGTATCCTTTTATCTCAAACCAAGTATCTCAAGCAGATCTTGAAGAAGTATGGCATGGAAGATTCGAAACCAGTATGAACTCCTATGGTCACAGAATGCAGCCTCAGTGCAAATGATGAATCAACAGCAGTGCATCAACCAACCTATAGGTCCATGATTGGAAGTCTGCTCTATTTAAAAGGTACCTGACCAGACATCATGCATGAAGTAGGAATGGTTGAAATATTTCACAAATCCTAAGGAAACTCATCTTCACGCAGTAAAGAGAATTTTCAAGTATGTTCAAGGAACTCAAAACTATGGCCTATGGTATCCTAGAGATGTGGATCTCACTCTTCATGCTTATATAGATGCAGATTGGGCTGGAAGTGTGGATGACAGAAAAAGCACTAGTTGTGGTGCATTCTTTATGGGTTCTAGATTAGTATCTTGGTTCAGCAAGAAACAAAGTTCTGTTGCATTATCTACATCTGAAGCAGAATATGTGGCTGTTGCATCCTGTTGCACTCAACTCCTTTGGATGATGCAAACCTTGCAGGATTTTCAAATCACTTGTACACCACCTATCTCCATCTTATGTGATGATACAAGTGCAATTAACATTTCAAATAACCCAGTCATGCATTCAAAGACCAAGCACATACCGATCAAGTATCATTTTCTCCGGGAACAAGTGCTGGAACAAAAGGTCAAATTGGAATATGTTCCCTCCAAGGAACAAATTACTAATGTTTTCACCAAACCATTTCCTAGGGAGACATTTGAATACCTCAGACAGAAGTTGGGGGTTGTTGATGCATCATCCTGTTGTTGAATCTTGTATGTTGTATGCAGGTGGATACACGTACATTTGTTGGTCTATGTGGGTTGAATGGGTCTATCAAAGATCATTTGGCACAGGTTTAGGGGGAGCATATATTCTTCTAATAATGCATTTTTGGCATTATCTTAGAAGTCCTTGGTTTGATTTCTCAAGAGTTTTCTGGTGGAGTCGATCAATGTGTGCTAGTCTGAAGGTTGATTATGCTGATAGTTGTTCTTGTCTCTGTGTCATGTACTTCTTTTCATATCAAGGTCATGTAACGGCCTATTTTGGTTTCCCCACTATGCCTGGGATGAATGAGTTTTGTCTATCTTGTGTATTCCCACTTGGATGGGAGATGGATGTATGTATGAGTCTTGATGATAGGAAGGTTACGTATAATGTATGGAGTGATGTTCTTTCTTGTAGAACATCTTTTTGCAGACAACATTTCATCACAGAGCATATACAAAGGGGGAACTCGTTCAGAGTTTTCAGCAGGTACTCAGGGGGAGTATGGTAGTCCGCCCATTTTCCCTTTATGTCAAAGGGGGAGAGTGATTGGTTGTTTTTGCCATCAAGTCCAAAGGGGGAGATTGTTGGCATTATGATACATATTTTGTACTTGATGGAAATCCACTCATCTTAGATGATAAATTATATTGCAGCAAAGTTATTTTCTGGTTCACGGACTTTCACGCAGAGAAAAGTTCATGCACTTTCATGGAGAAAAATGTTCCTTTCATGAAGAGAAAAGTTCATGAAATTTCATGCAAAGAAACGTTATTTTCATGCAGAGAAACGTTACTTTCATGCAGAGAAACGTTCATGCACTTTCATGCAGAGAAAAGTTCCTTTCACGCATAGAAACGTTCACACACTTTCATGCAGAGAAACATTCCTTTCATGAAGAGAAAAGTTCACGCACTGTCATGCAGAGAAAAGCTCACGCACGTTCATGCAGAGAAAAGCGCACACACATGGGAAATCTTATGGTTGGTTCATGGTATTAGTCCGACATTTTTTGATCCTATGGTTTTGGACTGTGGTATTGCATCCAAAAGTGTTGATCCCAAGTATTGGGTCCATGGTATTGAATTGTTATGGTTTTTGGTCCGTGGTATTGTGAAAGGCCTAAGGCTATAAAAGAGGAAGGAGATCATTTGGCAAGGCATCTTCGGAATTATTGAATATCTGATAAAGTGCTAGATCTAGAATACTATGATTGGGTTATGGTGCAGATCGAGATCTGAATGAAGAAGGAAATTGAGTGCAAGGAAAAGGATAAGTTCTATTGATGGGTCAAAATCTTAAGGCTAGAATAGTGGTATCTCTATATGATTTTGATCTGTGATATGGGGTGCACGCTTGATCTATAAATATGATAATCTGGGTTGACTAATATATGAATATTTGAAAGAATGCATTTATAGATCTGTACACAGGTTTCTGAATAGTGAAGTAGCATACATGTCTTGATTTATGTTCTAGCTGCTTTTGTTTATTGCTACAGTGTTCTGGGTTCAGAAGTGGGGTGTGATTACTGTTATTATGATCTGGTTACAGTCGTCAGGGAAGTGTTTATTTTGATTCAGTTTTGATTGGTGAAAAGGTGATTGGTTGATGCAGAAATTATTGATGTTTGATTGATGTTATTTGTGGATCCAACCTGAAAATTTATGAAACGTAGTCCCTGGAAGGAAGAGAAGGTTGTAGTCTTCTGTAGGTAGCAGCCTGCGTACTAGTATCTCAACTAGTACAAGAACTAAGGGGGTTGTAGCTCCCTTCTAGGAGAAGCTGGGAAATGAGAGAGGGTTATAGCTCTCTCCAGGTAGCAGCCTGCGTACTGGTAAAGGACTGCACTAGTACATAATCATTGTAAAAAGAAGTTTCTAATTGAAAAGATAAAGACATATTGCAGCAGGTGGTTTTCACCCACATTGGGTTTCCACCTTATATCTTGTGTTCTTGTGTGTGATTGTCTTATGCTCTATTTTTCTGTTTTTGGTTACTATTTATATGATCCTGATGGACAGATTAATGTTCAACATCTGTAGAATATTTTAAATTATAAGTCTATATGGTCTACACAGGTTTCCTTATCTGTAGTTGCATATATATGCGGTTTTCTCTAACTAAAGTTGCGTATATGTTCTGGGTTTGAAAAAGAAAATAATTGACCAGATAATACTGATTCACCTCCCCCTCTCAGTATTATTTCCAACATACGTTTCATGAGTGTAGCAAGTTAAAGCATCAATTGAAATTTCTCTTGAAAGAGCTAAATGTAGTATCTACCACACCTCTACCTGCCACTGTGGTTTCACAAGCTAGTTATGAAATGGGAAAGCCTTCGACTGGCATGTCAAATAAAGTTTATCCAAATGACATTGCTTTGATTGGAGGATGGTCAAAATCCCATACTCCACCATTTCTCCTTACCTTTGAAGTTTTTAATAAAAATTTGCATAACTGTCTGGTAGATTTCACTGCCTCATCTAACATTTTACCTAAGATAGTTTGCGCAAAGCTAAATGTCCAACCTCAGAAATTTGCAGTACGAATAATGTAGCTGGATCGGCCTCAAGTCGATGTCATCGATGAACTTAATCAAGTGACCATAAAGCATTCATGAAACCCGAAGGTATGTCAATTCATCGATATCCCTGCGTAGACATTCCTGAATTTTATGGACTAATCATTAGCAGGGATTGGTTTGAAAAGCTTCATGGTTACCTTGTGACTGACTCATCCCATATGTGTATCCCTTACAACGAAAAAACAAATCAGATCAATGTTGAACAAGAGAGACATCAAAAGTATATAGTACGGACTTAGAAGGAGAAAACGAGCCTGTAGCGTACAACAACGACATTATTGGAAACTATTATGTTGATTCTTTCTTAGGGAATATCAACGCTCATACTTCACCTTTTTCGGAAAATTCTGTTTTATCTTAGATAGAAAATTTCTCTCAAACATACACTTCTAGATGCATAAATCTTGTAGATAAACATGTAAATAAAACTTTGTTTTGGAAATTATTTTTTGATGGTTCTAAGTCTAATGATGGAGCAAGAGCAAGTTGTATATTAGTCAGTCCAAAAGGAGAGAAAACGATGCTAACATGTAGACTCGAGTTCGATTGCATGAACAATACTACTGAATATGAAGCATTAGTTCAAGGATTATAAAAGGAAATTAGGCTTAATATCAAATACCTGCAAGTGTTTGGAGACTATGAGATTGTTATTAAACAGGTAAGAAATACTATACATTTTCTATTAGGACACTTGAAGCACTATCAATCATTAGTACAAGACCTGACCTTTCAATTTATATCATTTAATATTTCATCCATTCCAAGACTCCAAAATGCTAGTATTGATCTCCTTGCTAATGTACCTTCCAAGCTTATTCCATTAGAGGACTATAGCCCAGAAAAATTTTCAATTGCATTAATCTTTAGACCCTCCATTCCTGATAACGTTACCAACTTGAGAGCTTTCAACAATGACCCTGATATTGTGAGTTTTCTGACTTCAGAAGGCTCTTACAGTAATCATATAATTGATGAATACCAACACAACAAGTAGCTGAAATAAGAAAATGACAATAACGCTATACCAAAATCCATAGTCAAGTTAGAGGACCTATATGACTTAAAGGACAAATTCAAACAGTCCACCAATTCAAAACTCCAGAGTTCAACTCTGAGATATGAATTAGTGAATCTGGGGACTGACATAAAACCATAGAACATCAACTTAGGTCTTGGCCTAACATCCGAGGAAAAATCAGCTTTTGTTTGACTGTCAAAACAATACAATAGTGTCTTTGCCTAGAATTACGATGATCTCAAAACATACAACACTTCAATTATATAGCATACAATTCCAATGATCGCTGATGAAAAGCCTGTTCAGCAGAAATTGAGGAAAATGCATCCTAATCTAGAAAGCCAAATTAAATTTGAATTGAACAAATTATTAAGAGCACAGATTATTTTTCCCATTAGGCATTCCAAATGGGTCTCCAATCTAGTCCCATTCAGAAATAAAAACGATGGTATCTAGATTTGTATTGACTTTCGAAATCTCAATAAATCTTGCCAAAAGGATAATTTTCCACTAGCCCCTATGGAACAGATATTACAATCAACTGTAGGGTCTGAATTAATGTCCCTTTTAGATGGAGTTTTGGGGTATAATCAAATTTTGGTCCACCCGGATGATCAATTGAAAACTACATTTAGAATGAAATGGGGCACTTACGCGTATCAAAAGATGCCATTTGGGCTGATCAATGTAGGTGCCACATTTCAAAGGGCCATGGACATTGCATTTAAAGGATTAGTGAATAAGTCAGTGGTGATTTACTTAGATGACATAACAATGTATTCTAAAAAAACTAGTAATCATCTCAGAGACTTAAAACAGATCTTCCAACATTGTCAAAAATATGGAATCTCACTTAATTCAAAAAATACTTTCTTTTCCTTAAGTGAGGGAAAGCTTCTCGGATTCATAGTGTCTAAATCTAGAACTCATATTGACCCAGATAGGATTAAGGAAATTTCTGAAATATCTTTACACCATAACAAAAAAGCAATGCAGTCTATCCTTGGTCAGATCAATTTTGTTAAAATATTTGTCCCTGACTTCTCAAGAATCATGTCACCTCTCCAAGCCATGATAAAGAAAAACTCTCCCGTCAAATGGGGTCATGTAGAACATGAAGTGTTTGGTTTGATAAAACAAGTGATTATAAATGACTCATCTCTAGCGACTCCAAACTTTTCCGACCCTTTCACTTTATATACATTCGCCTCTGAGAAATCGTATGTTTCCATACTTACAGAAATGAATCAAGATAAAGTGAACGCTCCAATTTCCTTCTTCAATTCATACTTGCAAGGAGCTAAATTAAATTACTCCGATGTTGAGAAAGAGGCTTATGTTGTTTTCAAAGCAATAAAACACTTTAGGCCCTTCCTTCTCAAGACTCATACCAAAATAATAGTACCATTTCCAGTGGTAAGAAATCTTTTGGTATAGAAAGATGTGGGCGAAAAGAGGGAAAATTGGGTCACAACCCTGTAAGAATATGCTGCTGAAATTAAACCAGCAAATATTGTAAAAGGTCAAGGTTTTTGCAGCATGTTGGTAGGACATCGCACATGTCAAAAACAAAATCTCCAAACAGTGAAGTACAAGTGTATGAGGTAAGCATAAACGACTCTGAATCAAGGTATGCTGATATCATGTTCTATTTAAAGAATGGATATGCTCCTCCACATTTGAATCATACAAAGAAAAGAGCCCTAAGGCTAAAAGCTAAACAATATCAAATTGTAAATGATGTACTCTTTAGGATGAATTATGATTCTGTTGTCCTTAGATGCCTTGAGAAATCTGAATCAGGAAAAGTGTTACAGGAACTTCGTGATGGACCAGTAGGTGGACACTATGGAGGAGATGTCATAGCACACAAAATCTTGTGCATAGGCTACTACTGGCCAACTTTATTTAAAGATGCACATAACTATGTAAGGAGATGTCAGATTTTCCAGACTACCGCTAGAAGACAAAAGAAACCATCGTTACCATCGCAGGCAATCAACATCGATCAACCATTTGAATAATGGGGATTAGATATAATATGTGAGATCGTTCCTCACTCTTCTAAATAGCATAGATACATCCTTACAACTACCGAATACTTTACGAAATGGGTAGAAGTAGTTCCACTCAAGATAGCCAACTCTAAGAGTATCATCAAATTTATAGATCAATTCATAATCACCAGGTTTGGCTTACATTCTACTTTAATGTGTGATATTGCATCATATTTCTCACGTAATTCTATGATAGAATTTGTGCTAAAAAGAGGCTTTAAACTTAAATATTCTGCTAATTATTATCTGCAAGGAAATGGGTTAGTCGAATCAACAAATAAAAACATTATTAGAATCATCAAATGGACTATTGATCAAAATCATATAAACTGGCATAAGTATTTAATGTATGCTCTTTCGGCAGATCGAATAACTGAAAAAAATTCTATTGACACTTCTCCTTTTAATTTAGTTTATGGGAAAGAAGTGGTCCTTTCAACAAATCTAGCTATTCCTTCTTTAGCCTTAGTTCAATTCATGGAAGAAACCCATTCCTTATCCTTGCAATTAAGACAAATATAGATCCTTAATCCTAAGGAGTAACGAGAAAAGGCAAGAAATACCCACACGCATGATCAACAATTAGTGAAAGATTCTTTTGGTTCAAACTCGGTGCCTAGAAAATATTTTCAATTTGGAGACTTAGTATTAAAATGGGATAAATCCCATGAAGAGAAAGGCAAGCATATTAAATTCCAACGGATGTGGCTTGGACCATTCCAAATTGTTGAACTTATCGGTCCGTCAACTTTCATGTTACAAGATTTAGCAAGAAAAAGAGAGTCTTTACCTGTTAATGGACAGATCCTAAAGAAATATTTCCCATAGAAGATGATCTCTTCTATTTTCTAACTTCCCCCCCACTTTAGGAAATTACGATATTCAAAGAGTAATCCAACTATGCACTTTAAACTTAAAGAATAAGAGGTCTAATCAAGAGTCGGCTTATCTGATCATAAAGATTATAACTAATTGACATTGACATACTGCGTATCAAAATAGGGTAATAGCTAGAGAATGTTTCAATCAAAATACAAGGGGTCTCATCACGAGCTAGCTTGTTCAGTTAAGTTATAAATCAAGTGAATGGCACTATCAATTTTGGCGACCAAACCATGACATTGTTCTTGAAGAATTAAAAGGGAAATAAGAAAAGAAAAAGCAATAAGTGTATATGAGGGTTTATCTTTGAAAATTGCATGCTTCTCAAGTAGGATGTTGGATCATTACTAGGTAGCAGGTAACCCTCTTGAGGCTATGAACATCCGCTGGTAGTAGAGGCTCTACCTACAAAAAATGAATACACATAAACTAATCTAAAAATATTTCTTTGCTTTCATCTTTACAACCAAGTAATGACTAATGTGAGTAAAATGAATAACTCTGGGAAGAAGATAATCAGAATGAAGAGAGTTAGAAGAAGATGTTGTTATTAAAAAACAACACTATTTACCTTATATTTCTACAATGAAGTTTCATTTTCAAAACCATTTCTATTTTGAAAGTTTTAGAAAATTCAGAAAATTCCATCAGAGATAACAAGTTATTCCAGGTGAATCACCAATAGTTGTGACTATCAACAACCCCCCCCTTTTATTATTGTTAGTAATAACATTAATAAATGGGGACCCTTCCAAAAAAAAATCAAACCTTAGCATTTAATTTTTCCTTTTTATTTTCATATGAGACATAGGAAAACATCATTTATTGCATTAATAATGAAATAAGAGTTAGCTTACAACCAAATTCTTGCCGTCGCGAGCCTTCTTAGAGAAGAGTCTAGCCATCATGTTCTTAAAGCATTCACTCTTTGAAGATGGATCTCCCAACACACAAAAGCTCTCTCACTCATAAGCTTCAAACAAGGCCAAGGGTACCTTACAACCTTCCACAAACTATAAACAATTCCAAACTTATCACAATCATACCAGCTATCTAGCAAACTGACAAAGCACTCACAGCACTGCTCAACTAGCCAATTATCAAGCTGTCCAACTAGCAATGCATAGCAATGGTGAGAGTTTAAATAGGAGAAGGAGTCTCCATGAAAGGTGGAAAGGAGAGCTTATCACCAAGGAAGGTAGCACAATTAATGGAATTGTCACACCAGAGAAGGAAGGGTGACATAAGCAAGGCCAACAACCAGGTCTGGAGTCATCTAGAAGGCCGACTGTTGGAACAATTCACCCAATCTAGATCATCGCAGGAACAGAACTGATCCTCAGCGCTGACATCACAAGTGATTAGTGCAGATAGTCAGATCATTGCTGAAGGGACCACATGGACCTACCCTGATGCATAAAATCGAGCCATCGTGGGAATCAGGTGTTCTTTCTTGCTAGCAGCGTGGTCTGTCTGTTCATGAGCACTTATCAGTGAGGTTATTAAGGAAACAGACGCGATGAGGTAGATAACTTTGCAAAAGTGAGTCAATTGGTAGCACAGGGAAGCATTTGTCTGTCATAAGCATGTTTGACTTGGACACATGACATAGTGAGAAGACCGGGAGTGAAAGTAGTGATAAATTACTATGTAACAGATGCCCCCTAAAGTATTAAGCCCGAGAGAGTGGTAGGGGTGAAATGCCTTACAAAACAACTGAGCTAGAAGACCATCTAGAAGGACCTGTGCGTAATTCAAACTGATATCTTTGAAGTACATGTAGTCTAGGCATGGGCGCAACCATCCAAAAGACATATGGAAAAAGGTTTGTGGTATGGATGCAGCCACCCAGCTAATGAGACCATGATAATGATAAAGGTATGGTTGCAGCCATCCATGAAGACTCAGGTATGAGCGCAGCCATCCATCAATGAGTCATGTAATCATAAACCAATCCATGCAGCCCGAGCGTATGTAATCTGAGCCCGGGGTTTTGAACCCAACCGACCAATAGTACAAATTTTATCATGCGAATGGAGGTGTCAATGTCGAGCATGAGAGAAAGTCGCTTGATTACTGGTCAGTGATGGAAACCATTAACAAGCGTGAGAGAAACCACCAATGATGGCAATGGATCTCAAGCTACTGTCCAGTACAATCGACGAAGTACAAAGAATGAGCTGAAATCGAACACTTGTGGAACCACCCAATTGGTGACCAATGATGCAAATTGACCGTCGAGTGTGAAGAACTTGCCATTGAGGCATGCAACATCTAAGGTACCAAAGGGGATCTTTAGGTCAAACTCTTGGATAATGCACTGATGTCGATAGGAGAAGACCCGTCGCAGGAGGGCCATAATGTTTCCCCCATCAACGACATGAGATGAGGAACAAGTGGTATATGGTGAAACAGAGTATTAGGAAAGGAGATAGAGGTCTAAACTGCAGAAGGATTATACTCTTGAACATGTCTGCGACACGACTCCGAAGGGTGGCAGCATTCAGGTACCAAAGGATCAGAGGCTTGATGAAAACAGCACAGATCAAATGGAAGGAGGCTAAATGACAACCCAAACCAGTGGAAGGCCAAGTGACAATGTATGGATGTCCCAACCTGACAAGAAGTAGAATTGTCGATGTTCAAGAGTGACTCACTACCATAGACAATCGACGAAAAACCTGTTATTGAATCCAACCTAGTAATAGTTTAACGAGCCCCAGGGAGGAGAAGCGCGAGTCTCATGAAGGTGACGAGTAAAATGTCGTCAGGGTTTAACGAGTCCAACATAGGCAAAACTTGGAGTCTTTTTCATGTTTAGAGAGTTTGAAAAAGACATGGAAAAGAAAACTCCAAAGGGGTCCTTTTTCGTAAAGTTGTGTCTCTCGAGTCCGAAATAGTATAAAACAATACTCGAAAGAACCACCCAACCATTACGATTGAGGAGTAATTTTCATCATTAGTGACTTCAATTTGAAAAAGTAGAAAAGTGACTGAAATCACGTTGTTTTGTAACCATTAGCGAGCCTGAAATGACAAAGGCCCGACAATCTTTTCTCATTTAAACGGTCAGAAAAAGAGCTTAAAGGTGACCACCTCCTATTTACTTTTAATGAGTCAAGAGGAGAAACTTGGCTATATTTTCATGTTCTGAGTCAGAAAAGAGCTTAAAAACAACTTTACGGATCAAGTGGACTCAAAATTCCATCACTTGTAAACCTGCACAAAACACACCACTCGTAAACCCATTCAATATAAAATAAACAATATAGCTATAAGAATCATATTTCATATGATAACAATGAAGAGAAAACCCACATTTACCAAATATAATTTTGTAATTTTCCAAAATTCCTATAAAAGGGGGGTTTTACCATTGTTTTTTAGCATTGTTACTGTTTATGCACTGTAGAGCGTTTTGGAGCACCGAAGTTGGTGAGCTCATTCCGGCCTGTTCGTCCACTGTTCATTCCGAAACTTCTTCCAGGTAGGTAGATTTAATCTTACGCTTGCATTCAATGTCTTTTTTACTGCATTTGACCGTGGGATGTGTCAGTTTAGGCGATTTTTTTAAAATGAATTCCGCTCTCGGTCATCGCGGGTTTTGCATTCAGGTCTGTGATGACCGATAAAAATTGACACAGACCGTGACCAGATCATCGCTGAAAAGTGGTGTACGTCCACAATGATTGGGAGAAATCAACACTAGCACACGATGATCATCGCGTCTATTTTAGAAACAGACGCAATGATTTCGTGCAACCATTTTTTTATAAAAGTAATGTTTAGATTTTTGCAAAAAGGGTGCTAATAGAGTTTCTTCGTCATGCAAGCTATAATGGAATTCGTCTAGCAAGAACGAACACACAAAGACAATGATATCCAAGCTTTCACCAACGTGGGGTGCCGAAGCGCATTGCGGGCATGCGGGTTGCTCAAGTTCTTCCTTACTCATCACCTCCAGTCACAACCCGATTTGCTGGAGCTAATGATCTGGGCCTGGAATCCTACAGATGAGAGATTCGTTATCCGAGGTTGGGATATTGAATTTGACGCCACAGATATCTATTTTTTGACCGGGCTGTCCCGTCGGGGTGTGAGGCTGATCTTGGAGGGCCAACGTCCTAGGGACGAATCACTAGAGACCCTCATGGCTTGGCTGTGCCAAAGGGCACGTAAAATGAAGAGCAGGAAGGTGGAAATCCTGATGGTGAACGACATGATCCTTCGAGCCATGTTATTCATGGTGACATGGGCAGCGGGCTCCCAAGCCCAACATGAGGCTTCGAAGACCCATCTTTGGTTGGCTCTCGAATGTCTGAACCTAACCATGTTTAACTGGGTAGACACGGTGATGGAAAACATGAAAAGGAAACTTACGAGATGTCGTCAAGGGGAGATGAAGTAGCTTGGCTATGGATCCATCTTAGTCCCGCTCATGCTGGAGTGGGTCCTGGCACTGCAGCTTCAGGATATGGATTTAGACGCGCCCAGACCCTGTGAGACCAGAGCTACACAATGGGCGCATGTCATGCCATAAGGAGGTGGTGGGCGACCAATATCGTGGGGGATACTGGTTTGAGAGTGGTTGGAGCATCAGGTGATCTTTGTCAAGGATTGGTTGTATGCTGGCATGGACTTCCGCAGAGATCCCGACATGCAGCTGCCCAATGGCGAGCAGTGGCATGATGGTGGTAAGACACTTGATCACACATTTTTTACATGATATTTTTTATTTTTTCATGTATATGTCCTAATGATGAACACTATGGAATTGCAGATGTAGGACTAGCGAGACCCGTTGGGTTGGCTTCGGAAGCATGGAGGGATGCACAGGGCATCGCAACACTAGCCATGGCTCCCCCGACAGATGACGAGGTGGAGACAATGACCGGAAACCTTGAGGGACTAATGACAAGGATCCATGACTACCAGGGGGTTGAGGAGGTCCCCGTAGCATTGTAGATTCGCATGGTTGGGGTGAGATCCAGGGCACACCGCCTGTTGAGGTGGGTGGCACGGGCAGCGGTGTGCTATAGGGAGCACAACCCACCACAGTAGATGCCTAAGTTTACTTGTTGTTGATGATTTTTGAGAGACATGTGTCTCAGATGTACGGAGAGCACATACTCTGCTCAGACATATACACTTATTTTTTGAGCACCTCGGTGCGCCATATGATATATATATACATATTCCTATGGTTTATTGTCTTTTTTATGCTTCTATTTGTTTTTTTGGTTACATGTTATGAAAATGTCTATCTAATACATAATCAGCTAATGCATCAGTTAACGAATTTAATTGTCTTGGAATGTGTTGATATGTGATGAAATCAAAATTCCTTTCCAACAATTTAACACGTAGATATAGCCTTAGAATCCGATGATCTCTGACATAATAATGCCATTGAGCTGGTGGACGACAAGCTGAGAATCCAGGTTCACCACCAATGTTCAAATACCGAGATTGATCACCTCGGCTAGTAACTTAATAACTGCACTATGCTCAACCACATTGTTTGTGGTACAACCTAGAGAAACACCTTGAAGGTCTACTAGATCACCATGAAGATCATAGATCACCCATGTCGCAAAAGACATGTTGTGTGTACTATGGGAGGCACCATCGGCGAAACCAACGTAAGGTGCACCAGACATTTGCACAAGAAGAAAAAGGACACAATAAGTGGTAATCACGGTGACACACCAAGCCAAAAACATGAAAAATGCACACACAACACACCTGCTAAAAAACACATATGTACAAATCAGAGTGCCTGGAATTCATGCATAATACTTTTTCAAGTAAAGCCCATTTTGGGGCTTATCCAGAGGGTTCCCTTCATAGTCAATCAACTCATAGGCTCCTTTTTGCAAAACTCGCTTTACAATATAAGGCCCATGCCACATGGGATCGAATTTGCGTGCCCCAACTTATCATTGGCTTGATTGTAGAGCAGGACTAAATCTCCCTCAATGAAAGAGCGAGGATAAACAATATGATCGAAGTGAGTTTTCACTCTCTTCTTCTGTGCTTTGATAGCTAGAGAGGCTAGTCGACGAGTCTCGTCTAGCCACCCTAGGTAAAGAAGATGCTCTTCTACAAGAGTAGTGTTGGGGAGTAATTCGACGACTAATTTCAAAGAAGGGATCTCGCACTTGATGGGAAGGGTAGCCTCTAGTCCATAAACCAATTGGAATGGAGTGAAATTGGTGGCATCCTTTACAGAAGTTCGGTAGGCCCATAAGGAAGAGAAAAACATCAAATGCCAGGTGGACTTGTGCATGCCAATGGTTTGTTGAAGAATCATAACTAGAAACTTGTTGATGGCTTCTACTTGGCCATTGGCCTGAGGATAATATGGAGTCGAGCTATCATGCCACACGCCTAACTAGGTTGTAACCTCAGTCATCATACGATTACGGAAATGCTTAATGTGATCAATGACGATGGCCTGAGGGACTCCGAACCGTGAAATAACATGATTAAACAAAAATTGTGCCACTGTGTGACCGTCTTCAGATAGTTTGGGCATCGCCTTAGCTCATTTTGTGAAGTAATCAATGGCAACGATGATATACCCATGGTCCCCAGTCGAGCAAGGGTTACAGGTCATATAATCAATGCCCCATTTTGCAAAAGTGTCGACGGTAACAACATGGTGCAATGGAGCAGGAGGCGCACACATCTTCCGCTGGTAGATTTGGCACTCGTGATAGGAACAAATGGCAAGAATGAAGTACTTAAAGATGGAGGGCCAAAATTAACTGGCACGGAGGATCCTTTGAGCGGTATCATATTCGGACATGTGACCACCAAAGGTGCTAGAATGGCAGTCATTTAAAACTCGCTCAACTTCCTCGAGCCTTAAACATCGACGGAGAATAGAGACGGCACCGAGATGGTACAGGGTGTCCCCAATAGTATGATAGGGCTGAGATTGATGGTGAATCCATCGCTAAGCATCCTTAGACACATCGGGACGAAAAGAGGACGTCTGCAGATAGACAATGATATCCCCATACTAAGGATCGAGGGTGCTGATTAAGAACAAGGTTTCGTCCGGAATATGGTCCTCTAACCAAGAGAGCGCGATAAGAGATGGAAAAGAGCATAGAAACTCAGAAAATATGAGATATTTCTTGGACTTGGTAGCAGTGAATTCTAAGTCGAACTCTTGGAGGATGACAATCAACTTCGAGTACTTGCACTCCAGCAACTGACGCGACAAAATGTGCGTCATTGGGTTGCAATGGGAAACCACTGTCGTAGTGCGCAATACGATATAATGGCAGAAACATTGGACAACACAAATGGTGGCCAATGCCAACTTCTCGACGTGAGCGTATCAAGATTATGTATCTAGTAAAGTGGGGCTAAGATAATAAATGACATGCTCAGTGTCATCGTCATCATCTTGAACGAGAACCATGTCAATAGTGGTATCGGCAGCGGCCAAATACAGAGTGTAGTCATGATGATAATAAGGAGGACACAACATTGGAGTAGAAACAAGGAGATCCTTGAGGTGATCAAAGGACTCTTGAGCAGTGGCATCCCAAAGAAAAGGGGTGTCCCGCTTTAATAACCACGTGAAACCTTTGGCCACTTCGGCATAGTTTGGAATAAAGCGTCGTAAAAGAATCGCTTTACCCTACAAACTCTGCAATTGTTGCAAAGAAGTAGGGGGAGGAAGATTCAGAATGGCCTCGACCTTAAGGGGATCCAAACAGATGCCCTCTCGAGAGATGATGAACCTGAGAAGTCTACCAGAATCTATGTAGAAGACACACTTATGTGGATTGAACTAGATGCAGTAGTGTCGACAGCGGAGAAAGATTTCTCGAAGGTGGGTGGGATTGTTTTGGAGCTTAGCAGAATGAGCTGGTAGATCATCCAGGTAAGGCTGCATGATGTGGCGAATATCATGGAATGCATAAGACATCGCGCGTTGAAAGGTAGCACCGAAATTTTTCAAACCAAAAGGAAGCTTTTTGTAGGTGAAAGTGCCCCACGAACAGATAAAGGTGTTCTTGTGCTGATCGGTGGGTACGATATTAATCTAGTTATAACCAGAAAAACCGTCCACGAATGAATACATCTCACTTCCAGCACACTCATCAATGAGTTGGTCAATGAAGGGTGTGGGGTAGTTATCCTTGGGACAGGCTCGATTAATATCACGGTAATCAACACAGACCCTGCTAGTGCCCTACTTTTTATTCACAGGGACGATATTGGAGACCCAATCTGTGAGGGGGATGGGGTAGATGAAACCAGCCTTAAGAAGCTTTTCAACTTCTGCTTTAATGGCTGCATCCTTTCGAGGGTGCACGGGGCATAAATGTTGTCGCACAGGCTTAACACCTGGATATGTGGGTATCTCATGCACCATGATACTAGGGTCGATGCCGGGAATTTCTTCATAAGACCAAGAAAACATGTCACGAAATTCAAGAAAAGGACCCGTATAGAGCTGAATCTCCTCAGGAGTGCAAGTTACTCCAACATGGATGTGCTCGACAATCCCTGGTTTAACAAAGGTGTCAATTGGCCGGGTTTGCGTGATGTTTCCCATGTTCCCTTAAGAGAACACTTGATAAACTTGAATGGGTGTCTGAAGGGGTTGCGAGGGGAGACAAGGAGCAAACCGCTTGAGACAGGTAAGAATTTCTTGCTGGGCAGGGAGGAGCGAGGAATGATGGTGGTGATCAGACCAAGGGGGTTCCTCGAGAGACATTGTCTCGATAATAGCTTCATCAGAAGGAAATGTTTCCTTTAAAGGATCCGAAGAAGCGTCATCTCCAAGCCAAGGGGAATGAGCGTACGAGTCAAGAGCTCTGCTTAGAGGAGCAGACTCAGGAGGGGAAGCCAACACAAAAACAATATCGATGTATTTGAGCTCGGCAGGACTCAACGGCATCTCATCGCCCCAAGATTCTACCTGATCAGGGGGGGGGGGAACCCACGGATCAGATTGAACGGAAATCATATTAATAGGAGTGATATTCAGAGGTGAGAGTGAAAAGACACCCATGAGGGTAGGATCTTTAAAGAGTCTAGGTTCCACACTCTCTAATAGAATGGAGGTATGCTCCACAAAAGGCATGTTTCCTTTGGAAGAGGAGGCGAAGAAAGAAAGCTGGTCTACTATGAAAATCTTCCCCTGATGAGGGAAACGAATGATAGGAAATAAAGATGAAGCCATGGCTCGCATGGCATATGTCCAGCTTCGACCCAAAAGGAGGTTGTAATTTAGATTGGCATCAAGGACTTTAACTTCCACTTCAACCAACTTTCCTTCCAAAGTAATCAGCAAACATTGGAGTATACCATAAGGGCGAGACTCTCTCCCATCAAAGGCTTCCAAGCTCTTAGGAAACTGGTTCAGAGTCGGAGAACTAATAGCCTTCGAACAAGCAACAGACATGATGCAAGTTGAAGTGCCCTCATCAATGGCCATACGATGAATCGTTTTAGAATTGATGATGACCTGGATAAGGAAGGCAATTTGGTGAGGCTTTCGAGATCAAAAGTAGTCAGATTTGAGTCGGTCAAGTCGATGCCACGATAGCTGGTAGCAAGGACTTCCTCTAGGAGGGGCAAATTTGGAGAACTTCTAGAGCAAACATAGATGATGGAGCATAGGCTAAGTCCTCAATGATGTTATAGTGCTGAGCAACACGAGCATTAGGGTTGTAAGAAGATTTCCTGAGTACACCTTTAGGAGGGGGTCTGATGGGCGTCTCAGTGCTAGGTCTTTCGATATGGAGTGGACCAGAACTGGATAGAGGAGCACTAGAGGGGACCTCAGGCTCTTTCCCGGCAGGTAAGGGATATTCCTTTGCTCGAGTGCTAATGTGAACGGGGATCGTCCCAACCATGAACACTTGAGAACCAAAGGGAGAAGAGGATTGGGATGGGTTATCCACCATTTGCATTTGCTGCGAGGGGAAAGGTTCTTTCAGCACCGCAGGAGTCCCAGGAGCACCTTCCAACAAGCGACTAACTTCAGACCATCTTGGGCAGTCTTTGGTATAGTGATCCTCGTCACAGATAAGAAAAGAATACTTGGGCTTGCGTATGGTTCCTTCCTCGGGTGGAGGTTTAGGAGAATCCTATTTGGGTTGATAGGCTTTATTTTTTCCCTTTCCCTTATTTTTTCCTTTCGAGGCTTTGTTCGTCGTGGTGGACTGGACGACTTTAACCTCGGAATTATTTCTGGAATTAGACACAGCCTGAGAAGTATTTTCATTCAAAGCATTCAACTTTTTCTTCCCAAGGTTTGCGGAAGATTTCTTAGAGGACGAATTGACAGAACCAATGACACTGTCAACAGATGGTTTTGGCGGGGCCTTGGAAGTTTCGAGCCTTGAGGTGTCAGGAAAATAATCATATAGCGTACTGTACTCGGAGTAAACCAAGTCAAGGTACTGAGCACGCATAATATCTTGCTCTTCAGTTACACATGCTCCCATAGCAATATCCCATGCGATTGGAGGGGCAAATGAGGTCGTAAACCAATCGGTCAGGAGCTGATCGGGAATCCAAAACTTAATCAAACGACGACACCATCTCCACTCATTGATATGATCAGAGATGTGCGTATCCGTTGTTTGTTTAAGGGATGTAAGGAGATGTGTGCCTGTCTCATACCGAATCGGCAACTGAAAATGAGTTAAAAATGCCATTGCCAACGAGTTAAAGTCCTGAAAAGATCTGTGAGCTAGCTGGATATACCACTTAGCAGCAGAGCCAGTGAGGGTCCTTTGAAAAAGGTGGAGCCATATTGAATCATCAAGCCACGAATTTGACGAACACCATAGATGATAAGTCATAACGTGGGGTTGGGGGTCTTCTCCAGCTTTTCCATCAAATTTGGGACAATCATCAGGAATCTTAGTTAGGACCGGGGGCCAATACGGATTATGAAGGATAGGATCATTGGTCAGCTTGGGCACGTCTGATAGCGCCAACGTTGCTAAGAAGGGTAGTTGAGGATTAAAGGACATCTGAGGCCGCGGGTAGGAGGGAGCACCAAAGTTCCAGTCAGCTGCTTGTTTCCCCCATGGATTTTTTCTGAACGGATTTGGCCCATAGGGGTTCTGCCCGTAGGGATTTTGTCCATAGGGGTTATAGCTATAACTGGATGGCTGACCATGGATTTGCCCCCCAGCATTCCGTTGATTACCAACTTGGCCTGCAGGAGAAACATACAGTTTCTGGTAATTCTCATAAGGACTCACCTGTAGTTGTTGATAATTTTGATACGGGGCAATTTGAGTTTGTCGTTGGGATTGCTGGAAACCATAAGGCGGTTGGGCTCCATAATGAACCTGGAGGCCAGGCTGCACTTAATAAGCGGGTTGAGGTTCAGATCCACCTTGCATTTTGAGACTGGCTTGGGTCTGGAGTCCAGACTGGGGCTGAAAACTAGGTGGAGCTTGAGAAGCAACAATCATTTGAGTGCCCAGTTGAGCAGGCCCAGTAAGATGTCCTTGAGAGGATTGGGGTTGAGCCACTTGGCTAGAAGGTTGACCTAGTTGAGATTGAGATTGGCCCATTTTCCCAGATGGTTGAGCCTGTTGGGTGCTGGGTTGTCCTTACACAACTGAGGGCTGTCCTAATGGACTAGATGGCTGAGCAGACTAGATAGTTGGTTGGCCTAATTAGATCTGAGGTTGACCAACTTGTCCATAAGGTTGACCAGTCTGGGCAGTGGGTTGACCTTGTTGTATGTAAGGTTGACCACCTTTCCCAGCACGGTATCCCATCTGGACCCCAAGTTCTCCTTGTTACATATAAGGTTGTCCTGTGTTTCCAGAGGGTTGCCCACAAGGGTATCCCTGCTGGACCCTAGGTTGTCCTTGTTGCATATACGGTTGTCCTGGATTTTGAGAGGGTTGCCCGAGATAAGTAAAATATGAACCACCATAGGCCAAAGGTTGTCCCTGGAAGCGTTTTCCTTGTGGGCCTCCAGGTTGCCCTGGATAAGATTGTCCCTAATACTGCTGCCCATAGGGAAGCTGCGTGTAAGACGGCTGACCTTGATAAGGTGGTCCTTGAAGATTCGCAGGGGTTACTTGGCCACCACCATAACCAGAGGTACCCCAAGAAACAAATAACGGGACTAAGACCTCAACTGTAGGCTGAGATGGCAAGGGACCGACAAGATAAAGATGATGCCCTACAGTATCATAGTAATGGAGCGGACCTTGCGAGCCTAGATTTTGGACAGCTTGAAAATACTGATCGTATGCCCCCCTGCTGGAATGGAACCAGAAGAAAGTGGGGCACTAAGCGTAGGATCAACAACTCTGGATGTAGGTGCCGATGGGCCACTATTTGCCGAACTGGGGGATGGTCCAGCAACAGTGGTCACAACCAAGGATGTAGTGATGACACCAACAACAGGTGCTCAAGAAGCTACACATACAGTTGGAATAGTCGGGACTAAAGTGATAGATGTATTGTGAATTTGAGGAATAAAAGACCCCAAAGTCAGAGTGATGTTTTGATCCCTCATAGAACCCATAAAGGAGGTCCTAGAACCAATAACATCCCTTAAAGCCTTATAGCATAAGGGTAATGTGACACCGAGAGGGGTGACATTGAAGGGTGGAATCTTCGCTGAGATAGGAATTTCACCGCTCATTACAACAGATGATTCACTCGCAATGGGGGATGTGTCATCCATGTCAGAGGAAGACATTGGGACCGAAACACTAGGAGGAGTAATAGGAATATCCTCTTTGGAAGGCTCCCAAACAGGGTTCCAATGGATATCGTAAAAGTCGTCTTCTAGAGCCTGAGAGTTTAGTGGTTGGATACCCAGAATAACAGGGAGAGTACCACTACCAACCAGTGCCTTAGGAGCAACAGAAGAAGGAGATCCTTGGTCACTTGGAATGGGAGATGGGATCGATGATTCTGCCAGGATGATTCGATTGAAAAATCCTTGGAAAACTAATGAGAAAGGACCCTACTCAAGCTAACACAAACAAGATTTAACAGGGTAAATGTGAACATGGCCAAAGAAATTCTAAGACACCAGAACACAACTTGACCTTTTCATCTTTAAAGAGTCGAGAAAAGGACAAAAAGATGACTCTAGTTGCTTTCGAATGTTTAATGAGCCTGAAGTGACAAGTGCTCAAATGAACCTTTTCTTTTAGGGAGTCCGAAAAGGAGCGAAAGTGAATACTCTGGAGAACTAGGCAAAGGTTTACCAAACAATTTGTAAAACTGCATATACACCTTGGCAATCGTATGAGAACCAAGGACTTTCCGTACGGCAGTCAACCTTCCTGAATGCTGTGTTCGATATGTTACGGCTTGCAAGGCGGCAGAGATGGCTTCCTATGGATAAAGGATGATAACCTAGTGGGGTCTCCCCATATACTCGACAGTACGTGGGAGCACAAGTCCGTACTAGACCACTATTGAGTCACAAAAGGAGGAATTACCCAACCTTGAGTGGAAACAAAAGTGACTAGGTTTAACGACGTTGGAGCACGTCTCTAGTCTAGACCTCTAAATAGTGTGCGTTATGTTCCAATGCGTTGTTAGATTCATTCAGTTCATTTTAGAGTTGATCTTGGATTATGTTTCAGTTTTCAGACCTTACCGTGTGTATATAATAAAGCCTAGGATGCAGCTAGAATGCATGAAAAATCCTTTTTCTTCAATGAACAACTACCTACGGGAGGGTAGAGAAATTCTTTCCAAACCAAGAAAACCAAGACAACAATGGCAGTCACTCAATCCATACAGACACCAATTCCTAAAGTGCATGGAAACTACTAATGAGAGATCTTTATCATTTCCTTTCCAATATGCAAACTAGAAATGCAAATTCACTTTCACTTTTGTACTAAATGAATGAAATTTTTTCGATTTTGATGTCTTTAAATCTAAAAAACAAACAAGCGACAAGCAAGCGTGGAAAACTCCGGCTGAACCAAACAATTGTAATCTATGCTCAATAGTGAAGAAATCGAATCAACATGAAAAATTGGTTCAATGTCGTTCACTAAACAATCAACCAAAAGCAAGCTCAAGGGAAGGCTGAAACAAATCAACAACAAGCTGCAAATGAATCTTTGAGTAACCAAGCAACCAAGCAAAACTTATCCAAAATACTTGAAACAATGAAACTAGGTCACAAAGCAAGAAAACAAGATTCATTCAACAAAGCTCACGAAAAAGTGTCCCAACCATGTAATGTGAAAAGCAAGTCATCAAACAAGCGAGGAAAGCAAGGGACTAGTAGGATTGATGGATTCAGGAGGCAGAATTGAGAAAATAAATTCTACAGCAATCAGCACGGGTAATACACATGCAACAAGCGCTGATGAAGCAACCGCTTTAGCAACAAAGCAATGTCAGTGCGGGAATACACGACTTTCCCGTGATGGTCCGATTTCCAGAACCGTCGCGACTGTTAGGCGTAATTACTCGATGAACAGAATATTACAAAAGGTCGGGCGCGATGACAGCGTGACTGTTATAATTAAATCTGTGATGAAGCTCAAAAACAGTAACAGGCGAATCAAAACTCCCAAATCAAAGACAATCAATCTTTCAATCAAATAGGGATGTTCCTAGATTAACCTAGGAAACTCAAAGGACCGATAACTAATCCCCAAAACTTCAAAAAAGACCAAAACAAAAAATCAAGGCAAGAGAAAACAAGAAAAAAAAGGCTAAAGCTCCTCCCCAGTGGAGTCGCCAATTTGTGATGCAGGAAAGTGTTCCTCCTGTGGATAGAAGCAACCCCTATAACCCTAGAGTGGGTCTAGTCACAAACAAGGACAGATCAACAATTGCTTTCCTTAAACAGTCAAAGTTGGAGGCCTACCTCAACCAGTGGTCATTGGAGTTCCGTTGCGCCGCTCCAGCTTCCGCTTCCTTCTCCTTAATGAGTGATCAACCTCAAACAAAGCAAAGGAAATACAACAAAGCACGTAATCCGGAAAAAACAATAAACCATTACTCACAAAGTCAAGAAGTCATGAGCTATCAAGTACATTTCATACGAGACATAGGAAAACATCATTGATTGCATTAATAATGAAATAAGAGTCAGCTTACAACCAAAGTCTTGACGTCACAAGCCTTCTCAGAGAAGAGTCCATCCAACATGTTCTTCAAGCATTCACTCCCTGAAGATGGATCTCCCAACACACAAAAGCTCTCTCACTCATAAGCTTCACACAAGGCCAAGGGTACCTTACAACCTTCCACAAACTATAAACAATTCCACACTTATCTCACTCACACCAGTTATCTAGCAAACTCACAAAGCACTCACAACACTGCTCAACTAGCCAACTATCAAACTATCCAACTAGCAATGCATAGCAATGGTGAGAGTTTAAATAGGAGGAGTCCCTATGAAAGGTGGAAAGGAGAGCTTATCACCAAGGAAGGTAGCACAATTGACAGAACTGCCACACCAGAGAAGGAAGGGCGACATAAACAAGGCCAACAACCAGGTCTAGAGTCATCAGGAAGGCTGACTATTGGAACAATTCACCCAATCTAGATCATCACGGGCACATAACTGATCCTCAGTGCTGACATCGCAAGTGATTAGTGCAGATAGTTAGATCAGCACTGGAGGGACCACATGGACCTGTGCTGATGCATAAAATCGATCCATCACGGGAATCAGGTGTTCTTTTGCGTTGGCAGTGCGGTCTGTCTATTCATGAGTGCTTATCAGCGCGGTTATTAAGGAAACATACGCGATGAGGAAGATAACTTTGCAAAAGTGAGTCAATTGGCAGCACAGGGAAGCATTTGTCTGTCATAAGCATGTTTGACTCGGACACATGACATAGTGAGAAGATCAAGAGTGAAAGCGGTGATAAATTACTGTGTAACAAGTTGAGGAAAGGCGGAAAAAGGTATGTTATGGATGTTTTTATGTGTATTCTCTTATAGGAGAATTATAATGGATTAAAGCACTGATAGAAAGCTTTTAATGGTTTTCCAATTATAACCCAAAGTTATAATGTGGGGTTTGGATATATGTGCGACCATAGGAATTAATAAAGGTTTATGAGGATGTATTAAGTCCCGATAGAAAGGGTTGGAAGGGCGAGACTATGTGGTTAATAAATAAATCATTCCACACGAATTTTAATTAAGGTGGCCTTAACCCATTGTTCAGTTGTAATGAATCTTTGGTCGAATGGTCATATAAATTCATGGGCAGAAAATGGTTTATTGCATAGGGTTATGCATACTGTGGGTAAAGCAGGGGTTACCCTACGTCATCTGACATGGTTATCACTAATCGGCCTTATGGAGGAATAATTTCTTATGTAAGAAAATGAAATGAAGAGGTTCTTGGTCTTAGGAGGAATCAATTAAGAAGAGTAGTCATGAAAAATCTACAAGGTTAGTATCATATGGTTATGAGTTGTTATTATGTGATTATATTATGTCTATGTTATGGATAGGTTATACCGAGGGATACAACAATGCAATGAAAGCAGTTTGATTTCCAACATGCTGGCACAATGATGGATAAGACATTGGAAGCAAGGCTGCTTGGTAAAGACAATGTGGTTTTGGATTTTTGGTACTATTTTTGTTCACATGTTGCATATGTGATGCTATGTGCATGTAGCGTTGTCTGAATATTGCATATGTAGTGTTGGGTATAGATGGTTCCATGTAGATGTTGGATATCCGATGTTATGTACATATTGTACTATCTGCATGATGTATATGCGACGTTGTGTGGATATGGTGCTCTGTGCATGTTGGATATGCAGTGTTATGTACAGATGATGCTATGTACATTTTGGATATGCAGTGCTATGTACACGTTGTGTTGGGTACATGTTATACTTTTGGCGCTATGTACATATGGTGTTGTGTGCATGATTGTACAAGTGGCACTATGTGGATGTGGTGTTGTGTACATGTTATACAAATGGTGTTGTGTGAAGGTGGTGTTGTGTACATGTTGTGCATGTGATTATGTGTACATGTGGTGTCACTTACATGTCGTGTGTGTAGTTCTGTGTACATGTGGTATTGTGTACACATTTTACAATGGTGCAGTGCACATGTGGCATTTTGTACATGTTGTGCACGTGGTACCATGTACATGTTATTTTGTGCACACATTGTCCAGGTGGTTGTAGTGTACATGTGGTACTATGTATATGTCATACATATGGCACTGGTGTAGATGGATGTATTACATGGTGTTGTATGACATGTGTAGTTGTATGTGTGTGATGCACACTATGGGTATGCGCACATGGTTGAGGAGAAGGCACTATGTGTTTGTATGCTGTGGCAACTGATCGTGAGTGCGTATAGAATAAATATAAAAGTAGAAGATAAGAATTGATGAAAGGACAAGTATCAACATTTTATTTCAGTTTTATTATGAATGTGATTTATGACTATGGTATATGAGGATTATATGTGATGTATGATTTTGGTTTATGATGGTTACGCGTGATTTATGATGTTGATATATGATGGCTGTGTCTTAAGATAGCCATATGTGATATGTTATACATGATCTTTTGATCAAACAATTAGTTTGACTTGTTGTGACAGGAAGTGAACATGATTGCAAGTGTACCTTATTAACGAGCTATTCATGAGGTATGACTTGAAGTTATTTCAATTTATTTTGAATATAATGGAAGTTATATGCTTGGAACAAGAATGCATGAACATGCCTGGTTGAGTGGTGGAAGTCAACTGCAACAATTGGCAATAGAAGTGAAAGAAATTAGAGCATGCAACAATATGCTAGTGAAGCATATCATGAGCAGGGCCATTATGGGACAGTGGTACCCAATAGTGTCATTTGGTTGCCATGACTATTCTATGACAGTATGATGGTTTTGATGAAGGTATATTATTTTGTTTTTTGACCTTCCCATGTGAGGGAGCCTTGCCAAGAGATGGATTGCCCAAGATAGGGGATGCTAGGGAACTTGGAAGGTGAGTGATTGCACAAAACATGGTGATCAGATTTCTCGAGGGACTATGTAGCAGACAAGGGTAGGTCACATATATGTTTGTTTTGGTCATTAATATTTCCATATGGAATCAGATGCACATTGGGAGTGCGCGCTAGAAAATGAGCCGGTAACTATTCTCTGAGAGGACAAGTGGCATGGGATTGTAGCACTGGACATTGGATGCAGTTTGACTTTGGTAGTGGATCTGCACTTCTTGGGAATAAATATCCAAGATCATACCATTCTAGGATGCATATATATATGTCTAAAAGAAATAATGATTAAACAACGGATCATAAATATACAAACAAAGGTTTTTCAGTTAAGATATTAATCACATATTTACGGCTCATGCTAGCCTACCCTCTACCACTACCCAAACAACAACATGCACACGAGCAAGCTCAATGTATGAAGAATAATCAAAGATTATGAGAAACAACACTATCCTCCGAACCACCAACTAAACCACTAGTTCCCCCTGAGATGAGATGAGAAAAGTTTCCAAAGGAATTAACAACCTCTTGTGACTAAAAATAATGTATTTTATAAGTTACTTCTCTAGCAACATATTTTTCCTTAGCTTCCAGCTTTTCTTGGGTGTTCCAACGTAGCGGCCTAGGCTTTGTTTCCTTTTTTTTCTTCTTTTTCTTTGAAAAAAGGTATTTCCTCTTTTTTATTTAAAGCCTGCTTTTCTCTTTCTCTCAAACGACGATTTGTTCCACCCTTACCCAGTGTTTGTTTTCTACAATTGAGTGATTTAATATATTTCCTCTTCCATGATTAAATAGTATTGATGAGCTCCTAGATTTTTAGGAGTGATTTAAGGGAATATTATTTTGAGCTCATCCACAAAAACTTGTTTAGAGATATTGGCAATGAACGAACTCTAGTGTTTCTCTCCCAAGTAATTTTCATATTTTATTTTCATTAATAAAATTCATTTATTGGGTCATCATAATTTATTGTTCACCTTAATTCAAATCCGTCATGGCTTTCTAGCCATCAAATTTAAAAATAATTCAGTGTAAAAACAAAAAGGTATCTACATAGAAACACAAGGGTATTACAAAAATAAGGCTATTTTTTCCTTGTTGTGAATCTATTAATATGAATACGATTTCGTTCCTTGAATTCAAAATGAATATTAAGTGCACTATTTCTTATTAGTTTTGAAATATGACCTTTTATATTTAATTTCGAAGGTTAGTTTAGTTTGGTGAAGTATAATGTAAATTTAAAATTATATCCATTTCTTTGTAGTAATTGTATTCAAATTTATCAATTTTTTTAATGAATGAAATAGTATTTATATGTCACAAACAAAGGTAAGAACTGACTAGATGATTTTTCCTCTAGCTTCAATAAATCAAATTCTCATTTTGAAAATAAATATGCACAAATGAAGGTGTTGGTCCAACCATATGTGTTTCATGGTTGTATTTTAATTGAAACCACCAACTAGAAGGTGATCAACAATCCATGGTACTTGAAGGAATACTATGTAGACAATTGTCCATCGATGGTGACATAATGCCTTTGATTTTCCAAGGTATATATGCTCAATGAATTAGACATGAATATTATTTCAAAGAAGAAACATGTGCCGCATAATTTTTGTCAACCTCAAACTAACTCAAAAGCGATACTAGCATCTATCATAATTTTTGTTTGGCCTTGAACTAATTTGATAAGCTACCACTTGATTCCATCCTTCACATCTACCCATAATCTGTTCATTGATGCCTACCGCTTTATGGGCTTCTTCTAAATAATCATTCATGGTCACTATTCAATGTATGTTGTATTAATTATTCTTGGACCATTATAAATACATTGTTTTTTTCTTTGAACAACATTACCCCACAATTAACTTCAATGTTTCTTTCCGTTGCATTAGTGTTGTTCTAGTCTATCATGATATAATTTAAGCCACATCTTTTGAAATTGTTAACAATTTTCATATAGTTAAATTTATATATGGTATAAATCATTGAAGATTTAATATTGTTGTAGACATATTTACATTGAAAAATATTTTTTATATATTTTATAATAAACCTTGGAAACAAATATATATGCACCATTTTAGAACTCATTGAATTATTTTTATTATTATTATTGTTTAGCTAGAACAAGAATATGATATAAAGAGTGGGATGTAATAGACCTAACAACAATGATATAATGTTATATAGAGCTTCAACTACAAAACTAGGTTATGGAAAGCAATGCATTCTAGCTTCTCCTACATGTTCTCACGTTACCAAAAATACATCTGTTGAAAATAATACTGAGAGGGGGGCTGAATCAGTATTATCAAATTCTTTTCAATATATCTTCCAGATTTATAATTTAATTTATTCTTCAGATATTGATCATTAGTTTGTATGTCAATACCATATAATAATGAGCAAGAACAAGAAAAACAGATAATCACACCAAAGAACACGAGACATAAGGTGGAAACCCAATGTGGGTGAAAACCACCTGCTGCAATATGTCTCTATCTTCTTTCAATTAGAAAATTCTTTTACAATGATTTTGTACTGGTGCAGTCCTATGCTAGTATGCAGGATGCAACCTGCAGAGAGCTACAACCCTCTCTCGTTTTCCAGCTTCTCTTGGAAGGGAGCTACAACCCCCTTAGCTCTTGTACTAGCTAAGATACTAGTACGTAGGTGCTGACCTACAAAAGGCTACTACCTTCTCTTTCTTCCAGGGACCACATTTCATAAATTGTCAAACTGGATCCAAAACATTAAGTACATGTGCATCACCCAATCTCCTTTAAACAATTAACTTCTCAGAATGCAGTAACCAGAAAATATCACCAGTAACCAGCCACCAATTTAAACCCATACCTCTGTAGAAACAGGTAAAATATAGCTAAAATATATTTCAAGAAAAAGGTCTGCAACTTCACGAAAGGAAAACTGCAGATATCTGCACTTCTGCCGTGAAGAGACTGGGCAGCTCCACACCTGCTCCACTGATTCAACTGCGCACCTCCGCACCTGTACCGTCTGCTGCGCTGTGTTCTTCCGCACCTGCTCCTTCTACTGCGTTGCGTTCCTCCGCACCTGCGCCTTCTGCTGTGCTGCGTTCCTTCGCACCTGTTCCTTCTTCTGCGCTACGTTCCTCTGCACTTGCACCTTCTGCTATGCTATGTTCCTCCGCACCTGAGCTTTGGATCGCATGCAGGCCTCTGTATAGAGACAAATTCTCAGTCATCCAATGTGCCATAGACTGTCAGATCCACAAATCTGAACATGCGCCAAAGAGATCACGACCTATCAATAGATCTGCCTTACAATTTGCAGATTCCTCTAGATCTAGCTTTTCAAACCGATCACCCAAAATTTTAGATCTTAAGATATTCAGTTTTTCAAGTACCTGGCCAAATGATCTCCGTTCCTTTTTATAGGCAAGCCCTTACTCAGACCATGGATCAAAACCATAGAAAACCAATACAAGGGATCCAAAACCTGGGTTTAATATTTTAGATGCCAAAACCACGGACCAAAACCATAGGAACAAAAACGTCGGACTAAATACCATGGACCAAACATAAGACACGCGTTTTTCTCTGCATGAAAGTACGTGCATTTTAGGTTCACACCTTTTGTGTGGGAGGTCTGCAAACATATCCGCACTTTGTGAATGGCGTGTCTGCGGGTCCGCACCTTTTGAATCATGTACCTGCAAACCCCTTATTTTCTTCCATTCTAAGTAGGATGATCATCAATCTTTGCTACAGGCCTGTTGCACTATGATCTGTCACCTGTTGCACTATGATCTGTCATCTGTATGAGAGGGTTGCCATCAAGTACAACATATGTACCATAATGCCAAAAATCTCCCCCTTTGCACTTGATGGAAACAACAACCAATCACTCTCCCCCTTTGACATCAAGGGAAAAGGGGCGGACTACCATACTCCCCCTGAGTACCTGCTGAAAACTCTGAACGAGCTCCCCCTTTGTATATGCTTTGTGTTGAAAGGCTATTTGCAAAAAGATGTTCTACAAGAAAGAACATGACTCCATACATTATAAGTAACCTTCCTATCATCAAGACTCATACATACATTCATCTCCCATCCAAGTGAGAATACACAAGAAAAACTCATTCATCCCCGGAATAGTGGGAAAAGCAAAATAGGCCGTTACATGACATAGAGACAAGAACAACTATCAACAGAATCAACCTTCAGACCAGCACACATTGATCTACTCCACCAGAAAACTCTTGAGAAATAAAACCAAGGACTTCTAAGATAATGCCAACAGTGCATCATTAGAAGAATATATGCTCCCCCTAAACGTGTGCCAGATGATCTCTGATAGATACGTTTGACCCACATAGACCGGCAAATGTACGTGTATCCACCTGCGTACAATAGACAAGATTCAACAGCAGGATGATGCATCAACGACCCCCAACTTCTGTCTGAGGTATTTAAATGTCTCCCTGGGTAATGATTTGGTGAAAATATCAGGAACTTGTTCCTTGGAGGGAACATATTCCAACTTGACCTTTTGTTCCCGCACTTGTTCTCGAAGAAAATGATACTTGATTGGTATGTTCTTGGTCTTTGAATGCATGACTCGGTTTTTTGAAATGCTGATTGCACTTGTATTATCACATAAGATGGAGATAGGTGGTGTAAAAGTGATTTGAAAATCCTAAAAGGTTTGCATCATCCAAAGGAGTTGAGTGCAACAGGAGGCAACAACCACATATTCTGCTTCAGCTTTAGATAATGCAATAGAACTCTGTTTCTTGCTGAACCAAGATACTAATTGGGAACCCATAAAGAATGCACCACCACTTGTGCTTTTTCCATCATCCAAGCTTCCAGCCCAATCTGCATTTGTATAAGCATGAAGAGTGAGATCTGTATCTCTTGGATACCATAAGCCATAGTTTTGAGTTCCTTGAAGATACTTGAAACTTCTCTTTACTGCTTGAAGATGGGTTTCCTTAGGATTTTCTTGAAATCTTCCAACTATTCCTACTGCATGCATGATGTCTGGTTGGGTACCTGTTAAATAAAGAAGACTTCGAATCATGGATGTATAGGTTGGTTGATGCACTGCTGTTGATTCATCATTTGCACTAAGGCTGCATCCTGTAACCATAGGGGTACATACTAGTTTTGCATCTTCCATGCCATATTTCTTCAAGATATACTTGAGATACTTGGTTTGAGACAAAAGGATACCGTCTTCATTTTGTTGGATTTGCAAACCAAGAAAATATGTCAGTTCTCCAAGCAAAGACATTTTGAATTCTTTCTACATCACCAAGGAAAAGCTTTGAATTATAGCTTCTTCATTGTTGCCAAAGATAATATCATCTACATACACAACAAGTATTAGCAATTTGTCATTTTCAATTTTTATATAAAGATTGCTATCTGCTGATCCTTTTGAAAAACCTTGTTGATGAAGATATTTGTCCAAGCAGTAGTACCAAGCCCTTGGAGCCTGTTTAAGACAATAGAGAGCCTTTTTCAATCTGCATACAAGATTTGGATCATTCCTAAGAATGAAACCATCTAGTTTCTCAATGTATACTTCTTCTTCTAAGTCTCCATTCAGAAAGGCTGCTTTCACGTCCATTTGAAATACTTTGAAGTTCCGAAGGCTTGAGAGAGCAAGGAACATTCAGATGGCCTCAAGTCTTGCAACAAGAGAAAATTTTTCATCAATGTCTATTCCTTCTTGTTGAGCATACCATTTACAAACAAGTTTGGCCTTGTTTCTAATTACTTCCCCATTATCATTCAACTTATTTTTGAAGACCCATTTTGTCCCTACGACATTCTTATCTTTTGCTCTAGGAACCAATTCCCAAGTGTTGTTCTTTTCAATATGCTCAAGTTCTTCATCCATTGTCTTGACCCAACATTCATCTTTGCATGTCTCTCTTACATTTTTAGGTTCAGTTTAGGATAGTAATGCCAAATAGCTTGAAGCTTTTGCAATTGTTCTTCTTATTTCTACGCCTGCCTCCTTCTTCCCCAAGATTTGAGATTCTGGATTATTCTTTTGAACATACCTGGATGGAGTCTTCTCTTCTATCCTTTTCTGTTCGTCTGGTGCCTCTTGAGGTTCTTCTTCATCTTCAGTTTGATTCAGAGGGTAGTCTTCATCCTCTTCGATATTTTCATAATTTATTTCCCTAGGAATGTTTCCTTTTTCATCAACCACCACATAAATGCTATCAACAATTCTTCCAAGTCTTTTATTGTAACACTTGTATGCTTTGCTGTGGGGAGAATAAACAAGGAGAATGCCTTCATCTTCTCTAGGTTCAAGTTTGCCAAGTTTTTCGACATTATTCTTAATATAGCATTTGCTTCCAAAAATTTTGAAATGCTTTACCGAAGGAGTCCCACCATACCAGAGCTCATGAGGAGTTTGAGTGTTGTTCACTCGGACATTTGTTTTGTTGAGAATAACAACCGCAGTAAACGCAGCTTCACCCCAGAAGGTTGCGGGAATTCCAGACTCATCAAGCATAGCACGAGCCATTTTTTGAATCGTTCTGTTCATCCTTTCCACCACTACATTTTTCTCAGGAGTCCTAGCTGTAGAGAATTCCTTTCTTATTCCATGTTCTTCACAGAAATCGAAAAATTAATTTGAGGTAAACTCCCCACCTCTGTCAGACCTGAGGCACTTAATTTTGTGATTTGATTCATTTTCAGCCAAGACTTTGAAAGATTTGAATGCTTCGTCGTTGTGCTTCATAAGTCCCAACCAAACCATCCTGGGGAAGTTGTCAATGAATAATATAAAGTATTCTTCTCCTTGAGGTGACCTTGTCCTAAATGGACCACATACATCTGTATGGATTAGTTCAAGAGGCCTGTTGGCTGATCCTTCCTTCTCAGGGAACTTGGTTCTAGTTTGCATACCAAACTGACATGATTTGCATATGGTGTTGTTTGAAATTTTGATATCTGGAAGACCATGAACTGCCTGGTATTTGCATGCTTTCCTTATTTGTGAAAATCTTAGATGCCCCAGCCTCCAGTGCCATAACCAGTGTTCATCATCCTTGCTCAAATAGCATTATTGTTGTCCTTCTTCAAATATGTATAAGTTATTTGGAGTTTTTTTGCCTTTGATCACTGTTTTTCCTGTATCAAGATCACGAACACTACATCCATTAGATGGAAATATTACCTCGGTTCCTTGATCGCACATCTGACTAACACTCAGAAGATTATGCTTCAAGCCATCAACATACAAAACATTTCCAGCTTTGACCTTTTCTTTCAACTGAGCAGTGCCTTTTCCTTGTATGACTGCAAGGGTATCATTTCCAAAAGAAACTTTCTTTCCCTTTTCTAAAACACTATATGATTCAAGTTTTTCTTTATCACCTATCATATGCTTTGAACATCCGCTGTCGATGTACCATTGATTTTCCTGTCCTTCTGCTTAAAAAGATATCCCACATCTTTCTGGTTCTGGTTCCTTTATTCTCCATGTTCTGGTACTTGGGGCTTCTTCCTTTATCTGCCAAAACCTGCTCCTGCATTCAGAATCTTCATGACCAAAGTTGTTACAAATAGAAAATTCAATTTCATTTTCAAGGGGCGAAAAATTCTTATAGGTCCTTTTCGTGATCCTAGTCATACTCCTTTGTTTTTGAGCTCCTCTAGTCATGATTGTTTTATAGGAAACACATTGAGCTGCTTTGTGGCCAAAGTTATGGTAAGAGAAACATTGGCCATTGAAGAAACTTCTGCGATTATCAAATCTACTTTCTAAATGATTGTAGTTTCTATTGTCATCCATTCTTGAGGAAAATTAGAGGATTTTGCTTGTGTCTGGTTGTAGCTTTTGTTCATCCTTAAGGTGGATTTTCCCTGATTTACCTGGTAGTCTTTGTTTATCCTTAATGTAATTCATCCCTGTTTTACCTGGTGATCTCGTGGCCTTTTTCTCATTCCTCCTTGCTGCATTGAGATAACTCTTTGAGGTGGATGCTTGAGATGCTTCTCCATTATACCCCAGACCTGTCTTGATTAGCGGAGAATGTTGTACATTGATAATGTCATACAGAGTTTCAGATCCTTTAACAAATTTAAGATTAAGAGCCTTTGTTTTCTCAATTTCTTTTCTAATGCCAACAATTTCACATTCTAACTTCTCAAGAGATTTTTCTTTTTCATCAAGTTGGAATTGCAGAGTATCAATGATCACATTTTTTTCTTCTAAACATGTTTTGAGTCTATAAATCTCTTCATAAAAGCCATCCATATATATAGCATCCATGTAATCGTCATCTTCAAAAGCCATTAAAAGTTTATAGTTATTACCTCGTTCATCTTCATCATTGTTTGAAAGACCATCACTATCTTCATGAGTGTAGTAACTTTTCTTAGTTACATTTTGTTTCTTGTTCCATCTAACAGGTTCCTTCCCTTTGTCAGTTTTATCCTTATGAGGACATTTGGCAGCATAGTGACCAACTATCCCACAAGCAAAACATTTGAAAGGCAACTTATCTCTGAATCTTCCAGTACCCCGTTGAAGGTTTTTGACAAAATTTGATTCTTATTCCTCTTCTGACACATGTCCTAACTCATAGTAGTCTCCTTTGCCTGAAGCCTTGAAGGCTGATTCTCTCATGTATGATGGTCCTCCTTTCCTCATTTCATAAGCAGTTAGAATCTCGTGTTGCTATGACATGGTAAGGTTTTGAAGATTCTCCTTTTCTTCTATAGCAGAAACTTTAGATTCAAACCTAGGGGACAAAGATCTTAGAACTTTTTCAACGACAACAGCCTCTTTTATTTCTTCACCCAAGTTTTTCATACAATTAAAAATCTCATTTACACGAAGGAAATAACTAGCCACACTTTCATCATTATGCATTCTGATATTTTCATACTGAATTCTGAGGGTTTGAAGTTTTGCTCATTTTACCTAATCATCTCCTTCATAGCTCAGTACAATCTTTTCCCATATTTATTTTGCAGATTTATACTGCATAACCTTAACAAATTCTAATTGAGATAGACATCCTAATAGAGTATTGACCGCCTTTGCATTTGTTTCATATTTCTTCTTCTCAGCCAGATCTGTAGGAGTTGCTGATGGAAAAGTATACCCTGTATCTATGATATCCCAGACTTTTGTTCCAAGAGATTGAAGATAGGCAGTAACTCTTACCTTCCAATATATGAAATTTGTCCCATCAAAAATCGATGGCCTAATTGATGCTTCCCTCTCGTAGTTGCTCATGATGAAAGATCCTCCTTCAAGTGATCAAGCTTCTTCTGAACAACCTGGCTCTGATACCAATTGTTGAAAATAATACTGAGAGGGGGGGTGAATCAGTATTATCAAATTCTTTTCAATATATCTTCCAGATTTATACTTTAATTTATTCTTCAGATATTGATCATTAGTTTGTATGTTAGTACCATATAATAATGAGCAAGAACAGGAAAAATAGATAATCACACCAAAGAACACCAGACATAAGGTGGAAACCCAATGTGGGTGAAAACCACCTGCTGCAATATGTCTCTATCTTCTTTCAATTAGAAACTTCTTCTACAATGATTTTTTACTCGTGCAGTCCTTTGCCAGTATGCAGGCTGCAACCTGCAGAGAGCTACAACCCTCTCTCATTTTCCAGCTTCTCCTGGAAGGGAGCTACAAGCCCCTTAGCTCTTGTACTAGCTAAGATACTAGTACATAGGTGTTGACCTACAGAAGGCTACTAACTTCTCTTTCTTCGAGGGACCACGTTTCATAAATTTTCAAACTGGATCCAAAACATCAATTACATGTGCATCACCCAATATCCTTTGCCAGTACGTAGGCTGTAACCTGCAGAGAGCTACAACCCTCTCTCGTTTTCTAGCTTCTCCTGGAAGGGAGCTACAACCCCCTTAGCTCTTGTACTAGCTAAGATACTAGTACGTAGGTGTTGACCTACAGAAGGCTACTACCTTCTCTTTCTTCCAGGGACCACGTTTCATAAATTTTCAAACTGGATCCAAAACATCAAGTACATGTGCATCACCCAATCTCCTTTAAACAATTAACTTCTCAGAATGCAATAACGAGAAAATATCACCATTAACCAACCACCAATTTAAACCCAGATCTCTGCAGAAACAAGTAAAATACAGCTAAAATATATTTCAAGAAAAAGGTCTGCAACTTCACCGAAGGAAACCTGTAGATATCTGCACTTCTGCCGTGAAGAGACTGCGCAGCTCCGCACCTGCTCCGCTGATTTAACTGCGCACCTCCACACCTGTACCTTCTGTTGCGCTGCGTTCCTCCACACCTGCTCCTTTTTCTGCACTGCGTTCCTCTGCACCTTTGCCTTTTGCTGTGCTGCATTCCTCCGCACTTGAGCTTTGGATCGCCTGTGGACCTCTGTATAGAGCCAAATTTTCAGTCCTCCAATGTGCCACAAACTGTCAAATCCACAGATCTGAACATGCGCCAAAGATATCATGACCTATCAATAGATCCGCCTTACAATTTACAGATTCCTCTAGATCTAGATTTTCAAACCAATCACCCAAAATTTTAGATCTTAAGATATTCAATTTTTCAAATACCTAGCCAAATGGTCTCCTTTCCTTTTTATAGGCAAGCCCTTACTAAAACCATGGATCAAAACCATAGAAAACCAATACAAGGGATCCAAAACCTGGGTTTAATATTTTAGATGCCAAAACCAAAAACCAAAACCATAGGATCAAAAATGTCGGACTAAATACCATGGATCAAACATAAGACGCGCGTTTTTCTCTGCATGAAAGTCCGTGCATTTTAGGTTTGCACCTTTTTGCGGGAGGTCTACGAACATATATGCACTTTTTGAATGGCGTGTCTGCGGGTCCGCACCTTTTGAATCGTGTACCTGCGAACCCCTTATTTTCTTCCATTCTAAGTAGGCTGATTATCAATCTTTGCTACAGGTCTGTTGCACTATGATCTGTCATTTGTATGAGACGGTTGCCATCAAGTACAACAGATGTACCATAACGCGAACAACATCTAGTACATGAAAGTATTATCACAAATTGATTAGGGAGTGAAATACAAAGAAAATATATATTTATATTGGGACAAAGGTAATGACTATGTAACATCATATCTGTGTATTTTATTCTTTCTTTCTCACATTTAACACCTTGATTTGATTTCCTTACCTTTGTTAATGGAGGCAAGTGGTGTAGACCCTTTTTCAAAACTTTTACGAAAGGAAGGGAAATTAGAACTAAAATAGTGTTTCACTTAGGGTTCCTCTAATTCTTTGTCTCATTCCTATTCACTATCTCCAAAATCCTTGTGTTTATGATGTGGATTTGGTTGGGGGGAAGGTTTGAGAATTCTAAATGAAAACTCTTCAATGAACAAAAGAGATGAATTACTTTTTTATTTTTGACCTTCAACTATGAGATGGGGTGAACCATTGAACTTTATTATTCTACTTCATCTTAATCTTCGAGGGTTTCAAATATGTTGTTGGTGGGATTAGATATTGCTAACCTATGATTCATTTGCTAAGATCCATTTGGGATATTTTTTCTTGCACCTTCTAGAAACTAGGTTTCAGTTTCTTGTTCAATATTGTTCTAGGGATGTAAAGCCTAGTTGAAAGGAGTATGAGATTATTATTTACTTTTATATATGTTTGCTAGCTAGCCATATTGTGGAAAGTGCTATATTTTTGTGTAATATACTTATAATTAAGGTGTTGAAGATGAATCCAAACTTCTATATTGATTTTCTCTCTAAGGGCTATTTTCGGAGTTGACTTCCACACATAATCTAGCACATGTATTTATTCCTCAATTTATCTCTACTTGGTCAATGAATTGACCCATTTTTCGTCCAATATAGTTGAGTGTGAGTTAACCTCACAAGATCATGGCGAGATGTGGAAGCTTATCCCAAACAACACCAATTGAGATTTCCATATCTAGATCAAAACCATTAGTCAAGTGGGAGAGAAATGCCATGTTATAACCCATAAATATGGGCTTGAATTAAAAGTGATATTTGGCATTTCCAATTTAGAATATAAGTAGGATAAATATATTACTAGAATTAAAAAAAATGACAGGGATCTGCCTTGAGGTCCATCACTCAACTAATCCATGGTTGGGTCAAATGGCTATAAATTTTGGAATCTAAGGCTATCAATATCTAGTCCCCCTACATAGTTTCAACATCAGTCCCCTTCACCAGCTAATGTTTTATGTATTTAGCTAGTACTCTTGTGTGTCAATGGTAGCTCAACTTACTCTAAAATTTGTGATGGTATGGGCCAAGGTTACCACTAATAACTAGGGATGCTTGATGAAAGGTCATCAATTCTAAAAGTCATTTACCTATGTTATGGAAGCTCTTTTAAATTCCTCCATACACAATTTTTTTTTTCTCATGTTTAGTTTCCTTTAAATTTTTTGATGTCCAATACTTTTGTCTTAGGTGCCACTCTTCCTCCCTCTTCTAATAATTATTATTATACAATATACAACAATTTTGTATATATTATAATGAAAAGTAAATGGTACTTCACTATTTTATATTTAGATTATAAAACAAATATATAATTAAATTATAACTTAATATTTTAAAATATATATTAGGTAAAGTGATGTTTAATTGCTTTCGAAATTAATTTTTAAATGATAGTTTTACGATGTAAAATGAAAATTTTAACCCATGGTTTGACCCTACAAAATCTTAATCAGTTTGAAAGCCTAAAACAAAATTCATAAAATTATATTAGTCTATGATGCGAAGATCATGCTAATTTATGTGTATACCTGGAAAGATAAAAAGGAGGAATCACCACCTAGTGAAGATACAATGAATGCGTTGTGGGGCTAGTAACTAACACCAACATAAACATTATAAAATTGACTTGGGAAATGAGATGGGCATTATCACCCAAGCTAATGGTCTAGAAAGTCTGAGAAATTTACAGGTCCACCGTCTGTTCAGTCACTAAAACCACACCCTACAATGCATTCTTCACCCTATATATTCAGGCCATGATTGCCCTTTCTCTTACCCCTCCGCTACTCCCAAAGGGTAATAATATTCTCTTGTTATCTGCGTTTATGCTAGAGTCTAGGTGTTTCTCTAATCATTTCCTTCTGTTAGTACTTAGAGTTTCCGCATGTAGGTAGTTTCTAATTTTCCTTAATCACGGAGAGGAAGGGCCGGTTGGTTGAGTAAGGTGCTGGCAGAAGAGAGTGGGCACACATAGTCCCTAAGATTTTTCATGTGTGGGGCGCTGTGTGCCCATGTCTCCTTTTTTCACTCAACAGAAGGACGACACTTTTAACGTGCACAGGTCGTGTGCTCCATTTTGTATGGTTTGTTTTCTAATCCTAATTATGAGAAGGGTTCTTTTTGGTCTTAAAAATATTTGCAAGTGGTTCCACTTTGATTGCAAGGGAAAGGCATCACTGAAAGTTGTTGTCCCTTTCAAATTTTACTCAAAAAATCAAGAGAGTTTGGACACATAAGACTTGCTAGTTGCGCATGACTTCATAGCTGTATATTTCTTTGTAACTGATCTATCTGCAGTCAACCTAATTTATGCCAAATTGTTTGACATTTCCAATATTTTGCAGTGTGTTGTCACAGACACCTCCTTTAATACTACAGTTAAATGGCTTATTTTTAGTGATTGTATTGTGCTTCCGTAGATATATCCTTTACTCCTAGAGTTACATGTTTAGTCATTGTATTGTGTTAAAATCTACCTCTAAAACATGAAGGCCTTTATATTGTTTTTAAAGTTATTTTTTTAGATGCAGAGCATGTTATGAAACCAGCTCAAGAAAAAGATAGAAAAGATAGATCAACACCTTAGAATTCAGCCTCTTTGAGGGGGCAACCTCCTTTACATTACATAAATGAACAATTATTGGATGATTCAAATGACAAAACCTCCTTTCTATATAAAGGAGTCTAAGGAGTCACAATATAACCCAGCCGACCTAACAATAATAATATAAAGCCACAAAAATAACAATAGAGGGATTCTATGGGGCACAGTAATAACAATATGGGGGCAATAGGGGCACAACAATATTAATAAGGGGTACAAATACCATAGTAATGGGGTAATCACTAGTATTATAGGGACCCAACATGCCTCTCTCCTTCAAAAAAAGTGTTGCCCTCGATGCTTGAGTAGTTCTGGATACTTCTGTATAAAATTCTCATCCTCCCATGTGGAATCTTCTGCAGATAAGTTCTTCCATTTGATAAGATACTCCGAAATTGATCGATTTCGTAGCTGTCGAGATCTTGTTTCTATGACTGCTTCTGGTTCCAATATAATTTTTCCTTCCTCTTCAAGTTCTGGCAATATTGTTTGAACTCAGAGCTTGTCACCTATAACCTTCTTTAAACATGAAACATGGAAAACTGGGTGCAGTCGAGAAGCTGCAAGAAGCTCCAATTTGTATGCCATAGTACCAATCTTTTGCAACACCTTGTACGGACCATAATACTTTGGTGATAATTTATTATCCTTCTTAACTTGCTTGAGGGACATTTTCTTATATGGTTGTAGCTGTAGGAATACCCAATCACCTACATCAAAACTTCTTTCACTGTGATGTTGATCTGCCTGTTTTTTCATTCTATTTTGTGCCAACACGAGGTTATCCTTTAAGAGTTTGAGGACTTGTTGTTGATGTTCGATGTGATGTTCCACTGCCTGAACCTTAGAATTTTCTCTTAAATATGATGTGATGGATGGTGGTTGATACGCATAAAGTGCCATAAATGGGGTCATTTTT